>JAOVYW010073499.1:0-10070 GCA_025775045.1 Hiodon tergisus
AAATAGTTTCTTCATATAGTACTGCAGGAGAAATTATCACATTTTGCTGGAAGCTGGAGCTGATTGAAAAATACACAGTTTTATCCAATGTTGTTAAACAAACACACACACAAACACACACACACACACACAGCTCCAGCAGGGGGATTACATAGAGTGGATGAGGGGTAATCTCACTTTTAATCAAAGCAGAGCCATCAGAAAGTAATCACATAACTCATCAGGGAGTTAAACCAGTCCAATCGGATGAGAATAGAGAGAGAGGAGTACAGGAAAAAACATTATTCATGCTGACAACGCTATAGACTGGCGGTATAAATATGGCTGATTGTCACTTCACAGTCTGATCCTTTGGGTACTCATAGCGATGAGTCAAGGAAGCAAGTTGTCCTGATCCGTGCATTGAAAAACCGGAAGACTCTGTAATACTCTGTAATAGAGGACAACGATCCCAGAGGATGGGGCTAGTTCTCTATGGCACAGCAAAATGGCACAGGACGTACACCCCCAACTCTAACGATGGTTCCACTCATCAACCCAGGACTGAACCGTAAACGTGCTCATTCACAGCTGGGGCAGTGGTTGCTCCTGATACTGCTCTGACTCTAAATGCCCACATCGACCACTGAACAGAGAGGAGTTTTGAGGGTGGACGTGCTCTCATGATTGGAGGATGCCGAGGCACCCCACTGCTCTGGGCTGTTGACACCAGAGTGACCCATAGAACAAAGAATCAACATTTGGAAGAGCTGTGACAGGGCTGAGGTTTGGGAGAGGTGCACAGCGCAGCTCACATTCCCACTGACGGAGGAAATCATTATGGACTCTAGCAGTGGGTAAGGCCCCATTCATCCCATCTTGCTCAGGTGTGACCCCCCCACCCCCCCACCCCCTTCCCACGTACTCTGATCAGGAACGTCATATGGAGATCCCTTTTAAATCCTTCTAGATGTAATTATTGATTACTTTCGATTGTCCAGAGAGAACGCTGGGCTGTGTTGTTAAGAATACAGAGAGGAGTCAGAGTGAGACATGCTTTCACTGCTGCCAGTTTTAAAATGGCGTGCAACATATATAGCTTGTAAGTTCCCTAAGCAGAGGACCCATGTGGCCCTTTTAGTGCATGCCTGATGTCAGAGCTAACAGTAAACAAACAGGCACCAAGGGATTTCCCAACTGAATGAACAAAATATTTATTATGTATTTCGTTAATGCATTTACCAGAACTATGCAGTGAAAGAGAGATACAATTAGTGCCATTCAAGAATTGTGTACAGTGATTAGGCTACTGAAGACCCCAAGTTTAATATTCAAGATGCGTTGTTCACCTGTTGATAAAACTCAAACACTATGCCTGCCAACAACTCCAATACACTCTCCAGTGCAAAAATGGCGATCGATTGTCCTTTCATCCAAAACGTACGTCTAATGTGTTCTTTTCAAATACGAAAAGAAAAACAGAAAAGAAACAGCTGGCATACACAAGTTAAAATACTCATAGAAAATTCTTATATAAGTGTGGCGTAGCTTTATCTGAAAAGGTCAGCGTGGCAGGTACAGGGAGGGAACAAAAACTCAATAAAGAGAGGATTTGTGACTGCCCAAATAAATACTGCATTCAACAGCTGTTGCTCCTGCGTTTTTTTCCTTTTCCCCCATCGTTTGGGATGGGACAAAGGTGTGGCCCAGATACCCACACAAGTCTTGATTCTAACGTCCCGTCTGAACGGAGGCAAGATGTCTAATGTGGAATGGCAGGGCTGTTCCCATCATGGGATGATCCTTTATTTCGGGGTGTTTCTCCTAGGGACAGGGAGACTACAGGAACCTTCTTACGCCCATGGGAAATGCTTTTCTGCTCAGAAAAAAACAGGCATGTGTGTATGAGCACACATTCAAACACATACACACCCACCTTCATGAATAGATACACACAGGTTGCAATCAAAACGGTGTTGGGAGCAAAGACTACAACAGTACAAAGAGCACCTAGAAGTGACGTCATCATCACCAGACCCTAGCCGCCGCTTTCAAACTCAAGCAACCATTCACAAAGAACAAAAAGCACGACCTAAATCACAATTTGTATAAAACCTGCAAACCAACATCCCCTTAATGCTCTCCAGCTACAGCTGCAAGTGCTGAAAGAGAAGAGTTCTGCAGACTTCTAGAATTCTAGCCCTGACCACCCAAAAGACCCTTAATCACGGTTTGTGTGTTACAACTTACAAGTAAAAGAGTAAAAGACCCTAATGAAGAAGTTGGAGACGGCCTACTATAAATTAGGCTCGTTTAAGCTCTTTAAACTATTTGAACTATATTAGTAATTAGCTATAAAATTAATAGTTATTCCGTGAACCTGTATCACATACTGCTTATGAAGAAAGTAAATCCTTTCCCAGGAAAGAAAGAATGCGCAGAAGCAGCGTCCACAGGACTTGCCCCTGCGCTTAGTTCAGAGATAGGACTGCTTACCACGCTGACCAGAGAGTAATCCTCTCCCTGTGAAGCAGCCAGAAGACTGCATATTGCAGGAGTCAGAGCCCCGCTCCAATCCAAAACATAAAACCACAGCAACAAAACCACAGCAGTTAGTACCTCTCATGGCACTCCCATGTAAGGCTTTAACTGTATAATTTTTATTAAAGTTTATAAAAGTTATACATCTGTGTGCAAGCTAAATGCTCCTTTAGCCTTGTTTCGTTCTTTTAGACTTGATGCTAATGCATCATGGGTCATCTTGCTACCACAATTGGAGAAGGTGTAGTAGAAGTACGATTAGCCTCCAGTGATACAATCACCTTCAAGCCACTAGTTTCTTTATACGCTCCATGAGAGAGGTACCGTGCCGACTGGTGGAGAGACAACACGCCCAACCAGCAGCGGGTTCTGAAACGGTTAAGGGCGGGAGGAGCTAGCATGCCCACACGGTGGCACCCAAAAAGCACGCTTTTCAAATGTGCACTCCAAGGCAGATGCTCCTCAGGGGAGCATGGGAGGTGGGTTTGGCAGAGGTCTGTCGAGTCCACACACTAAGTCTCAGTACCTCGTGGAAAAACCACAGCGTTCTGAGAAAGGGTGGGAGGGTTGTTAGGAATGGGACACAGACAAGCTCTGTTTGGTCTACAGACACAGGGGCAAGTATGAAAATTTCTGAAGGGGCGCAAGTCCGGCTATGGCCAGAGCCCAATACTGAGGGGGTGCATCGGCCACTTGCATCATCTGAAGGGCAGCCGCAAGCTGGGGAAAGCACCAGCCCACCGATCAACATGACGGGGCCAACCACTGCAGTGATGCAAAACCCGAAAATATTAAGATTAACGGCAAGGCTTTGTTCAAATAATAAAAGCTTCAAAGTGTCGAAAAAATTAGCTCCGTAATCCTTACAGAACACAAAGTTGTCAACTAAAACAACTAATCTAAAAAATAAAATAAAAATAATCCAGGTCTATGAGTGCAAACATTAGCCCGTGGAGTGCTAAAAAAAGTCGGGTAAGAGCAGAAGAAAGTATAAAGAGAGCATAGAGGGTAAACCCGGGACTGGGGGAAAGGGACGGAACAACAGGATGACCTATATCCAGGTGCCAAACCACAAATTCTTATATCCACTCAGGAAGCACGGGCAGCATTCTGTCCCTAAAGAGTAGCTAAACCTGCCGTGGTCCCAGCAGGGAGCAGAGAGCAGTCAGTTCTGCTCCCCGGCACCCTGTAGAGCGGAGCCCAGCTCCCGTTTCTTTTTATCCTACCACAGTAAATACCGAGGCGTAGCTATGCAAGTCAGTCGGATCGGGGGGGCTTTACTTTACTTTAGAGGCTTTACTCTGGGCAAGGGCATGCCTGGGGCCCGCGACTTGCAGCTGTCAGAAAAACTAACCTCCCAAGACCTCGGCCAGACCCAGCAGGAGCGATGGCCACAATTAACTGTATAGCCATAAGAGGGGATGCTCACCCCTATCGTTGTGACAGTCCCCGGTCAAGTGCCCTCACAAAGCTGCCAAGAAGCTGGGTTACATCTTTATTTGTGACACATGACGATCTAAACCCTCCACTTTGAGCCCATGTTTCTTTTAATGCGTCACATATAACGCTCATCTACTCTATTCATATCTTTAATGCTAGCACTTTCGGGGAGCTGACCGGGGAGACTACTATCGGTCTTGTCCTCTACAGGAGAGTACAGGAGATACGGCAATATTGATTACTTAAGCTTTGGCTGCATGCTGGGGGAAAAAAAAACTGTTTCTCATCCAAGGGATGCTACCACGATAATGTTTTAGTGACAAACACCTACTGAAAGGGAGCTGTGCATTCTCTGCAGAGGTTTCAAGGTGGTTATCATAAGAGGCTACTAAAGTTCCTGTTTAAAATTAGTCCACTAATCATTACTAGATAACTACACAAGAGAGAATGCTTTAAAGGGGAGGCAAAATATTGAGAGACAGAATGCATTAGGGCGTGGAAAAAAGTCAAAGAGGCCTAAAGTTCCTGGTTATAGATCTTGTTTTGTTTTTTAACCCTGTAATGGAAACAAGGAGAGGAAAAATGTTTACAGGCTCTTTTTTCCAAAGGTAAATTAAAGCAATGCTTAACCAAGATCCAGTAAGCAATGGCTTGTGGTGAGGGCTGTATACTTTAAGCCCTTAAAATCAGGCAGAGAAACTTTTCAACACTGATACAGAAAAGGGGTTTCTAATGCCACCCACCTACACCCTCCTACTCCGCTCCAGAAATGGCAACATCACTGGCCTCATGGCGGTCCTCCTGTCCCATAACGAATAGATGGCGAATTGAACCCCATTGTTGGGAGACAGGCTGGGTGATTCATGGTTGCGTTTTAAAGGCACTGTCCATTGCTTCACAACTTCTCACACAGTCAATAGAAATTAACGCCAGCTTTAATCACAGGAAGACTTCTCTCCCTTTACTTCTCGGGCCCTTAGTGTTACGCTGATTTATTTCAGCCAGTTCACTTAATTTATTCTTTTCAAAAATCATGGCACTTTACATTTCATGTTATTGATTTGCATAGCAAATCACCTTATCTGGGATGACTTGCAGCACGTGTGAATTTAACACATTTTTACATCAGGACATCAATGGAAAGAACTCCTTTTCTTGAGTGTATAACAGCAGTTGGATGGTCGGAAAAAATTATTCTATTACTGCACAATGTACCGCTCCAAAAACTCACCTCCCTGCGCCACTATACCGGAGACGTCAAACAGGCAGCCGGGTCAAAGTTCTGCACCTAAGCAATCTTAGAGCTGAAATGAGCTTTTTGTTAAATGGAGCTTTGATTGGGATTTTTTTGTAGTGCCTATTTGAGCCACTGTCGACCTTCCGCTAAGTGTCCTTGTCACTGGTCTGGTCGAACCTCTGTAAAGCACTATTTCCTGGATGGAGTAACGACTGCCGGACCATGAGACAGAGGCCTTATTTAGCTTAGTTTACTTTTGGGGCTTTCAGCAGAGAACACATTTAACCTGCCCGGGCGACCCATTACACATCGGTTCACTGACTGTCCCTGCATTTCCTTGGCCAGACGAACATGTAATTAAACACTACGCGAATGACTGTACTGGCTTGTGCCAGACAGGGCTGCTTTTGTTGTCTTGCCGTGCTCCTGCCTGCCCCCATGCCTACCACAGCATATACTTTCTGACTTTCTTAACGTTTCTCTGTTGACCTCCAGCGCTTTAGGTTTAGGCCCTTTTTTCCCCCTCGCTAATCAGAAGAAGGAAAAAAACCCACATACAGCTGTATCAAATGACTGGCACCCTCAAAACTTGCATGTGCAGAGTATCATAGAAAAAGATAGGCAACATTTATTTGCATTTAGGAAATCTCTGTGGCAAACTCAGAGGAATCCCATAAAACACAGAAGTGAAAACAAACTTTCATATTTATTTCTAAAACACTGACGTGGTAACAATATATTTTCCTTATGTCTGTTTAAATTGCATTTCAGATACTCCTGATCTATAACTGTTATTACAGCATGTGGTATGGTTGTTACAGCATTACCAGTGCTCAGTAAATGCAGACATTCCCAACATTATGCTACGAGTTGCCAGATTTAGAGCCCCATGCAGCTCTCATTGGATACAATACACTAACTTATCAGCCCTGTTGTAATTTGGGGTCCAAAGTGTAGGAACGGGACCCAGGGAAGTGAGGGTAACCAAGGATGACACTGACCCCCCCACAAATTTACAATGCTACACAGAGGTTTCAATGCTTCACATCAGTTAATTGTAACAGGAAGTGCAGTAAGTGGCTGCATTAACTGTTGATAAGCCAATCTATGATTGATAAATGATTGCAAATAAATAAAGTCCTACAAGCCTTGCATTAAATTGTGATGCCTACGCGAGAGTTTCAGTTAATCTATAATTCACTGACATACATACAACAAAACGATTTATATATGAAGCTAATCAGTTGCGCTTGTACAGTGAAATAAGACAGTATAAGATGGAAGGTTCACAATGAGAAATACATCCGTTAATATCTGACGGATAAAGAAAATAACAACAAATAACCCGACTTGAAAACAAAGCCGCCTTCAAAGCTTAGCGTTTATCTAGGCCCGAAGATATTTGCTTTTTTTCTTCCATCTCTACAAAAAAACCGGCAAAGAGTCTTCACATTTAGAAGCGTTTCCCGATTAAACAGCGATAAACACGAGTCAGAAAAGAACATCGGGATTGAGGTGACAGCCACCGCGCTTCCCGTGAAACAGCTGCGACATTTACACGCGCACGGCCGTTATACAAAGCGAAATACCGAGGGGAATTAAAATCAGTGTTTCTGTCTTAACTGTCAGCTTTGAATCTTATTGACGTGGAATAAGACATGACTTGTTTCGTGCTAATTTCAAAATGAGACCAAGAAAAAGTTATTGTACGTTATCAAAACGTAAAATTAAGAACACAGCGTTTGATCCCTAAATGTTCATTTTAGTTAGTAAGCCATCCACGTGTATTTTACAATTAAACTTTACTAGGACACACACCGTTCCTCCATTTTATAACCTGAAATATTCCCAATTCCCATTTTTTACAACTTCTGTTAATAAAACCACATAGTCTTTTTACATATATTATTTACAATTTATTTTAGCCAATGTTAAAAGCGGCTATCAATATACCGGAACGGAGAAGATGTCTTGTAATGAGCAATAACGCCGTATTTTATCATTTTACTTTAAAGAGTTGAATAAACACGCCTTCTAGAAGCAACGGCCTAAAGACATTCATGTTTTTACTTCATTAACGATTTACTACCGCGCCGACTACACGCGCTTAAACAATTCGCGTTCAGTCTCCAGCGATTGAAGAACAGCAACATTGCGGCTCCTAGCGATGAAGTGTGGAGAGTTTGAGATTTCGCTATTATTTTGTTTCTGTAAATATATATAATGTGTTTTGGGGGAAAAAGAAGATAAATCAATTGATTGACATAATCGCTGAATGTCAACTTCACATCAGGTGCCAGTTTCAATACGTCTGAGTCTAGCCATTTTTACGCCGTTTCCACAGCAATGTGATTCACAGACCAATGCCAAAGTTTTATAATGCATATACATTAAATACGTGTATCCGCAAGGCAGCCTACGTACATCTTCTCGCTACACAAACTGCTTTCTTTAAGCCGCGTTCCTTCAACAATTCAAGGATACCTAGCCACTTGAATGCCAACTTGCTCCTGAAAGTGAGGATAGGTTTTCATATACCAATAAAATCAGAATAAATATTGTTATAAATTGTGTCAGTGTCGACCACCATCAAAGTACGACATCGTTAATTGTTATTAATTCGTTATTCGGCAGAATATTTATACTTATCCTGATTCCGGTCTGTGTATAGGACTAATGGTATACTGTTTTGTGAAAGAAACTTGACTCTTAATAAACAAAATAAAATGTTCGTAATTCGGAATGCAGAGCGGAATTCATTTTCTTTACACCTACCTCTACCGGTTGGTTTCCGAATGTCTCCGTGGTCTTCCGTACCCAACATTTCCCTCGCAGATGTATGACAAAACTAAAATGCTTCAGCAGAGCGCCGCGCTCGCGCTTTGTAAACTACTGCACAAACGCGCGCTTCCTCTGTTTCCACGAATGTGCTATTGAAGGGATTACTACAAACATGACGTAGCCGCGCCTGGTATAAGATTCATTCTAGAGCTGTTTGTTTTATATTTTCCGAAAATCATCTATGTCAAATTTTTTTATATGTGAAGCGACAGTTAAATGCCCTCTAACTGAATAGAGGGCATTTAACTGTCGCTTCACATCTAAAAAAATTTTTTTGGATCTCAGACAGGAAATGTTTTTACAGCCTCGTTATTACGAATAAAGTGTGTGGCTCGACAAACTTACATACTATTCAATCAGTATCTTTTAGATACACTTATATTAAAATTGTTACATCAACGATTTACTACGACTAATCTTGCTGCCACGCAATAGTTTGGAGAGTTTAGTTTCAATTGACTATTCCCGTGACAGGGGAAATTGCCACTCGTCAGAAAATGATTGACCTATCAAACGTAAAAGAAAGATAACAAACACAGGTTTTCCACAGATTTAGTGATTTATTTCTGATTATGGATTAAATAATAGGCTACGACTATCAATTTCAATTGAAATAATTACAATTATAATCCCGTGCCATCTGGAATGGGTTCTAAACATCTTATAATTTGTTTATTATTAATTAATGAATTATTAATAAAATAGTTATTAAAGTTTTTTTTAAACGTAGATTCATTGTTATTAATATTATGTATAAAGAAAAAGACTTACCAAAGTTAAATTGTTGTTCATTTTGCACCTAACTCTTAATTGTGTTACCAGTGCAAGAAATAATAAACGAGATGAACAAAACGTACAGGAGTGTAACTATTCCATGTACTAAGATCACACCAACCCATTTAAACCATCAAATCACTCAATGAACGATGTTCCGTCCTTAACCTTTACGTGCCATTGACATCAGTAAGCAATTGGGTCCATCTCTATGCGTATATTTATATATATATATTATATTAAATCCCCCGTTAAACTAAGGGTGTCAGTTGGAAATGTAATCTTCTTCTTTGCTGTTTCCTTAGCTTTAAACTTTAGCGTTTGTGGGCCATTAACGTGCGTTGGCACCTATGTCTGCGACAGGAACACCCCTTGCTCTTTTTCGAAAAGGAGTCTGGACGCACCTGCTGCCCTGCAGCACTGAGCTGGAGCTCTGGGAAGGCCCAGCTCGCAGAGTCCTGCTAGGCAGCTGTCGGCCACACACTGATGGATGCGCTTGGAAACATACTTGCGAGTTTGACTTATGTTTTTCCCTGCAAGTGGTCTGGCACCCGGCTCGGCCAACGGCACAGATCATGAAAATAAATCCTGAGGGGTACGGTACGACTGCAGAGGGTGTAGAAGACTGCTTTTAGTCACCTCTACACCTTCTACCGTGCAGGTTTCGTCCAATAACGAGTTTTTTTTATGAGTTGCGATTGGTTTAGTTTAAGTGCAGTAAAAGTACAACAGTGTCAGTTCATCCTGTGGCTAACGTTCCTTTCATTTCCTTTCTTCTGACCCTTCTGACATCGAAGCAGTCTTGTAAACAAGGTAATTCTTCATCACCCTTGACAGTTCTGTTGGATGGCTATGCATGCACAACACCGTGGGCTAAATGCCAAACAGTACTCAAGAGTACTTACACTGCCAAAGCATTTACAATAGAACATACCATGGGAAGATAGCCACTGTTTCAAGTATTTAGGAATATGTACTTGAGAACTTTTGCATTATGATGCATGTTTAAGTACAATAAACAACAGCGACTTGTATTTGGGCATCTTCCATTGATTAGAATTACAGCAAATGGTACAAGTGCTGTGTTTAAGAAACCATCCAATTTCCCCTTCTCATTACCTCATCAATTTTTTGTTGAGAATTGATTAGACAACATTAAGTTCTACAGTTAAATAAATCCATTAATAAATGAATGGACCACTGCCCTTCCTCATCCAAGTGGCATTGAAGTCATTGAAACAGATCACTGTGTAGAGGT
>JAOVYW010073501.1:0-19907 GCA_025775045.1 Hiodon tergisus
CCCCCCCCCCCCCCCCCCCCCCCCCCCGCCCCGGGGGGCATCACGATATTTGATCAATTATATCATATTACTTACTAAGAGAGGCAGATCACCCACGCAGTACCTTCCCATTAACGGATCATGAAACAACGTTTTAATTAAGCCCACACCAACCCACAACTTTCCTCATTGTCCTATCTCCTTTTAGGCGATTTAAGATCCCAATCGGCGGTGGCACAAGCATTTGGAATTGGAAGTCAATGTGTTACGAATTCATCGGTTACTTGATGCAGGCAGAATGGAGTTGAATGTCAAATGTATCACGCATTATTGTAAACATAAGATTAAAGAGGCACGATTAGTAAATTATCAACATAATATTATTGAGTGTCATTAATACTCCACTCTAAGGTTATTGGGTGTTTGCTAGGAGACCAATAGCTATAAAACACCGTTAACTGACTACCTGATTTATTAAGGAGTGGGCGCCTGAGAAGTCCGCTCCAACTTGCGAATACGTAAGTAGGTTTACATGTCATTTTAGAAACGCCATCTAGAAAAATGACAAATGAAATAATGGACTTAAAGTAACGGCTAGAGACGCTTCAATTATAACCAAATAACTCGCGTTTATTAGCAAAGCGTTCCACAGCCCCACACCAGGCCTGGTTATTTACAGATGGGGTTCTAACGATGTGAGCTTAGTGTCCAGCATTTAGAATCACACAATCCTAAATCAAAATCACAACAATGCAAGATTTATTAACAAAAAACACTATTACTGAAAACTAATTAATCGTAGCAATCTAGTGTACTCGGTTCAATTTCGATTATCAGTACATTTAAAATTCAATGTAGCTAACCAGCTTAGGCGGTCTGGATTTTCACCATTGAAGCGTTCTACACTCGCCAGGCTGCAGTCCAGCAACAGCAGGACCTAGCTTAGCTAGCAAGCACAACCGCGCCGTTGCTGTGACGCTAGATTTTAACGTAGCAGAGTAATATCGATGTAACATGACAAACGGACATTAAACACAAATAGTGCCATCGTCTTAAATTACCACAAATATGTGATTTTTCCAACGACCTAAAAGCCGTTCGATTGATTTGCAAGTCAACCCTCTACAGTGAAGTCTTCAGTTGGACGTTGAAAACAGATATTCATAGATACATTCTACATTACTATATACAAAGCCCGTGCGCTCATTAATTTAAAAAAGTACCAAAAACACTTACCATTCCCGGCTCAGTGCTATCTAATTAGTTCATTTAAAACTAGCTTGTCAACGAGCGCCCTAATTATTTCGCATTTAAAACAGCAGCACAAGGACCCTTTGCACCCCGAATGCTGTTGCCGCTGGACAAGAATGAAAAAGCTGTCGCGCACGCGCCGAAAAATAAATAATAAAAGAACTGCTGGCTGCGGACTGTTCACGCATCCTACCCGGTTGCTCATAAGGGTACCGAACAGTTTATACTTCACATTTAAAAGTTAAATAAATAACCACACATCAGGCAACTTATTGAAATATTATCCAATTTATTTAAATCGATAATGCTTTTTTCCGAAACGTCAGAAAAACTTTTAACACGCTTTTACTCAATTCCGGCCGATACGCGCATTCTATTCCATATTTGCACGCACGAGTTAGTACTGAAGATACGTTCAATGAAGTTGTTTAAATAAATTTGTCGTGTTATATAACGTTGGTCCCATGTCCAAAGCAGATTGGACTTTAAACTCGTGACCGGTGGTGAACCGCATCAAAAGATGTCCATAATAATCGATTCTAGGTATTGATCAGTTTGTCAACGATGCCAATAACTGTGTCGCAAAACTTTTATTCAAACCAAATGGAGGACATTGGCCCTCCGGGACCGGAGTCGTGCGCCACTGACCAATGAAACAACGAAGTGTCAGAATAGGTTTTACGTATAATTCATTAGCGTACTTGAAAGCATGTCTCTATAGCACCACTTGGCGGTCACTCCTCCGAGTACCAGTCAATACACCACCTATAACACACAGTGAGTTCAAGAACGTAGTGGACCATTAAATATTGGGTATAAACTCCAGTAAAAACTTGACACTTATATCCTAGCACTAAAGTACCAAATGTTAACTTTTTTTAATTCACTAGTTTTAACATTCAATAAATGTTCTGGTTAGGTTCTCAATAACATGCTCACATTCACTTATTCTAGGATTTTTTTTGTCACATTAACGTATTACTATCTACCCACCATTCAGCCTGACAAATCCTATGGAGGTAGGGAATATGAGGATTTAGACACTACAAAGAGAAAGGTTAAACTCCCACCTTATGAAACCTCACCAGCCCAAACCGCCATGAAACTGAGCTCCAATCATAGCAGACATATTGGAGGCCTATTTATTACATTTAGAATGTATTACAAATTCTACACCCCCCCTCCCCCAATATGGTCTTCATACAGTATGTCACAAACAAAGACAATAGCATTATGTTATAGTCATAGTTGAACTAGTCAAAATGAAATGGCCAAATAAAGCTTTAAGTTAAACATAAACCAACTGATAGCTGAAAGATCAACCTAAGCAACATACTAAGCTCTCTTTTCAAACAACACGGTCCACCAAAATTTCACAAATATCCATGATTAAACTTCTCTATAGATTTTAATACTTCCCCAGACACCAGAATACATCACACAACACAGAATCACATAAGATACAGGTGACTAATCATTGTGAATTTTACAATTGCACAATCCTGCAAGCATAACATGTCTGACTCTTCAGGCCCTCCTAAGAAAGAAAACAAGTAGTGTGTGTATTAAGGAGAAGTACATTTCATTAAAAAACCAAAACCTTTCAAAAACCTCACAATTTGGAGAAAAGGAAACTCTCCAAGTTATGATTCTCAACGCATCCAAAGGCTGTCAATGGTAGTACCCTTTCGTTTCTTGGCCTTTCCTGGGTAAGATCAATTCAATTTTTTAAAATGATTTATCACACATTTACAGATATTTTCACTATGGTGAGAGAATGGTCCATAAAGAATTGTCCTCATCAGTCCTGAGTTTCACTTGTCTCTCCCTCTATGGAACGGACGGCCTCTGCTTGCTCATTGCTTTTTGACTTCTTTGGTGCCAGTGCAGCTTTGATAATGATTTCATTGTCGTCATCGTCATCCACTTTCATTGACTTCCTCTTCTCCAATACAGACGGCGTGCATACCGGAGTATCATCCTCCAGACAAAAAGGAACACACACATGTTGATATACCAATTTGAGGCAGTAACTTACTTATGAACAGTAAACATTTATCAGGCAATTGTGGGTACATGGGTTTCATCACGCTGCTATGCAGGCAGGTAATGAGCTTAATGTACCACAGTTCTGTGGGCACAGTTATCTTAACCAAGACGACTGACAATATCTTGGCATATTTTCAGACTTTGCCACTTCACATTGCTATAGAATGCAGAAATTGGGTAAATCTCAAAATAATTGGTCCATTCAATCAAACCAAAGTAAGGTCTCCTAGAAAGTTACAATTTACTCATCCTGACCAATTAAACTACGTAAATTTTTATGTATAAATGGAATCCACAGCAAACAGACACGCATAAATCCTCCTATGGTTAGCTTTAAACTAATACGTTTTGTAACAAATAAAAACATAACTTTTAAATGATATAAATACAGCTCCTGCAATAGAAATGTACACTCACTTGACTGCAAACTGATGCATTAGAATCGGATGACATTTTCTTTTCTGGAACCTGGGAAGCCTTTAAAAACCAAAAAAAATTGTTTTTAACAGATCAAAAACAAACTACTCCCCACTTACATTCAAAACGGATTTTGCAGAGCAGCAATCTGGCTGAAAACTTGGCGAGAACAAACTTACAAATCCTGGGAAATCGTAGTCGATGCCTTTTTCCTTTAGCCTCTTACGCAGCTTGGATTCTTTCTGTAGAAGTCTGTCAGTCATGCGCTCCACTTCTGTTGCCGTGCGCTTCCTGTTGTACCGCAGGACAGCCGGCTGCGATGGCTTGCGGAATTCTTTCTGAGACCCAACGAACATCCTTTCGTGGACCTTCTCAGCTGGGATCAGGTGACCTATTCATCGACAACAGCTACAGTAAACTAACTGCGTACAAACAGAACAGCTTAAACACATCATGTTGACACTTACATTTTATCAGTCTTTCACCCATGAGGTAGTTGTTCATGGTTTCTGCTACAATCTTGGCCACTTCATCACATTCAAACTCTAGAAATGCATAGCCTTTGCTTCCACCAGTCTGAAATAAAGAATAAAGAAATATAAGAATTTACAGTTCCACATTACTCTCAGTGGATAAAACTTTGTTCCAAGACGAGATACCTGCAGAAGTTTCTTTAACTGGGTAACTGTGGGCAAATGGGTTTTATTGTCCTGCTACACAAGCAGGCAATAAGCTTAATGTACCACTTTAATGTGGGCACTGTTATCTTACCCAGTACAACTGGTATATAAAGGGTAATTTTCAGACAGTGCCATCACACATTTGCTTTCTATTGTAAAGATTAAATTTATCCTAAAAGTTAACACCTGAAGAAATATTTCCTCATGAAAAATTATAAAAATGAAGGCAAAACCTAAAGGGGAATTTTAATTAATTTACGCTGAACATTTTAAATACCCTCCAAATCACCTTTTTGCTGCGAGAAAGTCGCACTCTCAAGAGCTTTCCAAATTGGCCAAAATACTGTCGGAGTTGGGGTTCAAAGATTCCCGGGGGAAGGTGGCCAACATAAATCACTCCAGGGTCCAGCACCTCACACTAAAAGGACAGAAGGGGATTTAAGAACAACTATTAGATCCAACAAATCACTCGTTTTTCATTTACAAAAAAAAATTATTTTTATAAACTGAAACAACAGGGGTGATTTAACCGACGAGCTAAGCCGAAACATTGAGAGTAAACTGGGACCCCCATTAGTTTGGCTGTTCAACAAAAAATATCATGAAGAACCTTCCATGACACCGGGTAAGCGCATTGTAAGAAAAGTTGCTACACAGGGAAAAAAAGTGAACAAATGCAACAGAAACGCTTATGCGTAGTATTATTTCTGCCACACTAATTGAATTGATGTCGTCGGCACCTTCTTGAAGTATTGTTCTGAAATTTAATACTAAAAAATGTTTCTTTTCTGAAAACCACCGTCACACCAATTTGCACGCACTTACCTTTTTCGGGCGTTTTTTCACCTCTTGAACCTTTTTCTTGAATTCAGACTCTTGGCTTGGATTTAAAGCGAGTAGATTTTTAGCCGGCATAGCAGGGGTAAGATCACTTTCGGTCATTGTAAAGTAAAGAAGTAAGTATTAACTTTGAAATACCAATTTTGCACTAACAAGACACTACCACATATCATCAAATCTACGAGCACGTTGTTTCTCACCCTTAACCCGACTAACCAACGATAGATACATGAGAAACGTTCGTGTGCTAATAGTTTGCCTTAATTCTGTAAGCGCCACCTTGCGTAAGGAGGCTTAAATGTCTCCAATGAACATTTTCGTATGATATGTTCATGTGTTTGGCTGAGCTATGATGCAGTTAACGGCATTGGGGAAAATATCCCCAATGTTAAAAATACTAGCTGCAAAAAAATCACAACCTTGGTTAAACTTAAATTTTTAACTGGCGCCTCACGTGTAAAAATAAATGACCCAATATTCTAAAATGAGATCAGTGTGTTACTGAAAGCTATAGAGGGGCAATCGAGGTAGACGCCGAAGGGGGCGGACTATCTATCATTTTAAATGACGCGTTAGTGTGCTGAATTCGCTCCTTCATTAAAGCGAGAGCGATTAGACCTCGTCAGGGCGCGTCCACATTAATCTGAAATGTCTGCTAAAATCATTTACTTCACAGTCAATGGGAGACCAGAGCAGGCAGAGTTTCGAGACGACTGCCCAGCCCAGGATGTTAAAGGTAGGAAAACTCTGAGAAGCATAGTTTTTATGTTTCACAAGGTTCTTTCATCCTTTAATAATTTTTTATATTTACTATTTTAATTTGAAATATTACATATAAAAGCATATGATATTCCTACAAGTATGCATTCCAGAAGTTGTAAATTAAGTTTCGTAGTGGATGACAGATAGATGATATAGGTGTTTCTAGGAGTTGTTTTTAGAGTTCAAGCAAGATCATATTCACCCAGAGATTCCAGTGATTACATTTTATTATCATATTGGAGTGTTGTAGTGTTAAACCATTTTGAGACTGACTGTATGATAAGTATCTCTTTTTTTAATTCAACAATTGCTACAAGGATACATCTCTGTTAAATTAAACTAGCCAAATAACTTCTGGTGTCATAATTCCGAATGTCATGGGATAATGAAAATCTGTGAAAAGTGGTATTTAATAATTGCGAATTGCGGAAGGAATTGGAAGTTTATTTAAATTCTACTGGGGATAATAATTCAAAACAATGTAAATCTACATACAATGGGGGAAACGCAATATGTTATTTATATAACATTTATCACAATATAATTTTGTTAGGCACAGACTTTATTCCACTTTGTTACTATGACATCATCTTTGGACACTTTGCGCAAGTAAAAAGAAAGTCTCAGAGGTTTCATAAAAATTATTAAATATTATATTGGATGCCTCCTTCAAAGGAATAGGTAGGAATGCAGAACTACTACCAATTTGTTTAAATATTGTTAGACACTGGTTATCTGTTATCATCTTTTACAGTTTTTTTTTCTTCCAAAAACAACAAAATAGCCACTTTAGGGAGACTCTAAGGAGCCAGATGACCCCAGGTATGTTGACCTTACAGAAAACATGCCATGATGCCTTCAGAGGGAAAAGCACTAGCAAATCTCTGGACTTTCAGCAGTCAGGATACTGTTACGTACCAACAAGATATTGTTAAATCTACTGGCCATTGAATAAACTGGATTTTAGAAAATCTTGATTTGTAAAGAAAGAAAAACAAGCAGATTTTTGAGAGGTTCCTCTAGCCTGAGACACAGGTGGTGCTGACAGCCTGTTCTTTAACTCGAGGACGTTGCTTCAGAATCAACATCTGGTGCTCTCAGTGCACTCAGTCAAACTTGTCCCCCAGAAATAAGCCAGTGACCCGAGGCGATCTCACTGGCTTGTTGGCCCATGTGATGACTTTACCCAATAGCAGTGAATTTGGACAGGGTCTGTTTTTAATAGTTGCCAGGGTGGGACATTTTAGTCCCGTGGGATGAACCAGGAGCCTCTTAGTACTGCACTCAAATTTGTAAACAGAAGTCTGATTCTTGAACGGCTCCAGAGGGGACTATGAGCCAATAGTGCCAGCATATAAGGAACGCAATTCAATGAAGTAGTGGAAAATCTTATCGCTGTTTTTGTGAGTATAGGCAGCAAATAACATTTTTACACACACGGGCGAACACACCCATACACACTCACATACACCGAGTGGCCACATTATTAGGGTTTTCACGCACGACTGTCATGGTTGTATCGTGAACGGTCCAACACCCAAAAAAACATAATGTGTTGTTAAGCCCAAGCACCAAAAACCATTCTTTGCTTTGTCTTACATCCAGTACAAGGACTTATTCTAGACTTAATGGAAAGAAAACACCCCCCGCCCATTATCCAATAGGCACGCCTCTTTCGTGCCTGGGGATTGTTCCGTTGGTGAATTTTGCTATAACTCTAGGTACAGCGAAATCACAAGCTTTAGATGACCCTCCTAATAGGCTTTATTGAAGCACTATTCACAAAACATCCGCCTCCAATCAGCAGATATAAACCCCTTTCAAAGAGCACCTGCCCTTAATGCAGAGCATTTCAAAGGCCTGTCGTGTCTTTGCTGTTTAACTATGAATGGGTCCTTTTGTGAGCGATAAAAATGCGCTGCAGGTCCACATCTTTCTGACTGGATGCACCAAATCCTGCTCATAACGATATTGACCTTAGCATTGTACATTTCTGATCTGATCCGTTAGGCCATACCCAATGGTATACCCCATTGTGATGTCCATTAATCTAACATCATCATTATTATTGATTGCTGCAGATTCCCTGAAAATCGTATTAGCTGCAGAAATCCAGGCTATTTTTTTTTTCTTGATGGGAGAATCCTGCCTTACTTACGAGTTATAATCAAAGTTTCACATTTTACATATATATTTTTAAATATATATTTATCATCACTGTACCGTGTTTGTCTGTTGATCCTTTTTGAATGGAATCTGGCACCTCTTTTCCTTCTTTATTGTAAAATTATTCAGCAGTTTTGTTGCTGCTAACTGTTCAAAATACCTGTATAATTATAGGCACAAACTGTATTTATTAACCTGAAATAATACATCCATGGAACGTAGAATTATGTTTTGTTGTTGCCATTTGCAAAGTGCTCCGATTTGTATGCTTATTGATTATTGTGTATAAAAAAGAGGAAAAAATGGTTGTTAAGTCATAAATGTTGCGTTTAGGTATTGCTAAATGTGTTAAGTGTTGCGTTTTCTCAGATTTTTACTTTGGATATACAGTACACCAAGAAAAGCAACTTGCTAATTTTGGTTGGAAGAATTACATTTGAACAAATATTTTGCTTTAAACCTAGACACTACATTTCTGTTATTTTATACTATTTTAGCAATTATCTTTGGTTTTGTTTTGTTGCCGCTATAGCTATTAGCACATAATCTATTTAAAATCAATTTAGTGCTTTATATTGCCAGGATTATACGACTTTAATTAATATTTCTCCAATTAAGAAAGCTTTTGGGCCTTGGAAAATTGAAATGCTCATTAGTTTAATGAGCTTATTGTAGCAAGTTAAGCTTGTTAGTGGAATGCATGGTGTAGCAAGTCTTCCTGGAACTGGATCTATTGTACCCAGAGCTGAGGAGGGGTTTGCACATTGTGGAGAGTAGTGAAAGTGTCACCCCTGTCCACAAGTCCACAACAGTAGTGCCTTGGGGGTTCGTATGAGTAAATTGTTCAGTGTTGAAAATTCAGGATAACACAAAATCAAGAGTCACAGATTTTGTGATTATTGTAATACTAAATTAAATACCCCGCGCAAATTTGAACCCCATCCAATTATAGAGTGTTAAATTACCAATTTAAAGTGTTGAATGCCCTTAACCTCTCCATGTGTGGTGGCAGGATTCCTGCAGTGAGGCATGAGCAGAGTGAAAGATGCTCCTAGTGAAAGCTAGGCTCCATTACCATCTAAAGCCGGGGTCCACCCAACATCCCAGCTCATCGAGTGTCTTGTGTTTCTTTTCTCAGACCTGTTCCGCGCTGCGGCTGAGGCGGGCCCCAATGACATCCTGAAACTTTACAATCCAAAGGGCAGCATCATCAACATCTCCCCTTCACTGGAGCCAAACACCCCGCACTCCTGCTACAAACTGGAGGTGGTAGCTGCAGACTGTAACAGCGAGCCCCTAGGTATTCTCAGCCGCTATAAGGCACTTCTCACGCTGGACACTTCATATGGTACTGATGACTGAGCTCACGTTGAATGTTCTGACAGTAGCGCTCTGAGATCGAAATCATATGATAGCAATAAGTGACTAATTTCCCAGCTGTCAATAGAGAAGATATTAAATAGAACAAAAATGGTCATGTCTGTTGTGTGACAGGTGCAGAGCTTGCAGTTGCTTTAGGATTTGATCTTTCCTCCATGGAAAAAAGGTAAAGCTAAATCGCCTAACAGCTCTACACAACAGGCACCCTCCGGCTTGCCGTACATGAGAAATCTATATACAACTCACAGTTCCCTGTATCAGTACACCTCTCATGCTCCCCATCTCAGACTACAAAGCCTGGAGAAGAGGATCCTGATCGAGGCCGGCGAGACTCCCACCGTTGTGTACGAGATGAAGAGCCAGGTGGAGTCATTCCGGGAGAAACTAGAGGTACACTGGAGGGAAACCCAGAGTCAGAACATGCATATTATGTAATCCATCTCTATCACTCAGCTGACTACATCACTGTTGGATGTTTAACCAGTCCCTACTTGGATGGGAGAGCTTTAAGAAAAGTTGGAAGCCATGTAAAGCGGTTACATATTATGGTCAGTGTCCTTGGTTTAAAAGTCGAATTACTAACCAGGGTGACCGGGGCCACTTCTATACTGTGCTTTTTCAATCTGACAAACTATTCTTCACAACCTTTGTGCTATACCTATCATTGCAACAAAGCTATTAATTTTCTGCATAATTCAAAAAAAATGGAAAGAATCATGCTTGAATTCTGCGAACTTCACAGTGCTATCGATGTGGGCATGTTGCATTTATTGAGTAGATCACCAAATGCAAGTTTTCTTGCATTCCCGATTATTTGTGAATGTGAATTTTCTCTGACCTCTCTGCCTACAGAGTGTTGAACACCTGAGCTGGCTGGGCCTTTTCAAGGAGCTGTCAGAGAGTACCCACAAGCCCTCCCCCTTTTACCACAAACAGACCCTGCGCAAAACTCGGGAGGAGTGCGAGCACGTGCGGGACAAGTTCCTCCAGATGAGGCAAGGCAGTTTCATTTCCTTATACAACTGTAGCGGCGCTCTTCGGGGTCCACAATCTTTTCTGATTGGTTTTGTTATTAAACAAAACAGAGGCAGAAAGCACAAACGCGGTTAAAAGTGGGCTAAACGGCTAAATGAAACTAAAGACATGGAAATTAAGTCCCGTGAGGTGGAAAACAAAACACAACCAAACAGTTACAAATTAATTTTTATTTCCCTTTCGGGGAGCAGCTTTTCAGCTCTTTTGTGGAATTTGTTCTGTTACTCCTGTAGTTCCATGCTTCGGGAATGTAATTTAAATTATTATAAATAAAACATCGCAGAAGGGATTTTATTTTCAGTGGAGGGCATAGATGAGTGATAATAGCTGTTATGGGACAACTCTTCTTTTGTCACAGCTCCCTGGAAGTGACTGAGGAGGTGAGGCAGTACCTCAAAACCCCCACCTTTGACAACTGGTGAGTCCTTCCCCATCGCACAAAGAGTCGCTCCACTCACCTGGCTCAGTGTCATTGCTGGTGTCACTGGCCACTCAACAGCCACACCTCCTCAGATCCTCCATTGGCTGCCTTCTCCCCCTCAGTCACTTAGGTGTCCTTTCACACTGGATCCCAAGCAGCCGGAAACCTAGCAACTGAGATTCGGTCATTATTGTTTTAATTTAGGTGGACATTGACATTTAGAATTAATACCTTTAGATCTGGTCCATCTTGTATTCTTTGATGTTCCTTCTCTCGGGTTTGTCAGCGTTTACCAGTTCTGCTGGTTTCACTGACCTAACAAGTAGGCTGATTTAGTATTTTTACAATTATTATATTATCCAAACAAATGTTAGGATTGGGCGTGTTTCTTTAATACCAAACTCATTTTGATTGACGGCAAAACAGAGAATGTGGATGGCCAAACGGAAGAGCGGAAGACATCAGAGTGGGATGCAGGTCTTTCCTTCATACCGTGAGGGCAGCTTTGGTTTGAAGTCCAGGCGCAAAATGCAGCCAGCTATTGCACTTTCAATATGAATAAGGAAATATGCCAGAGTGCCAGATCTAAAGAGCTAAGGATAACCCATTGCTTTCATCTGCTCGCACTACTCTAATTAATATGAATAGGCCCGGTCTGGCTGACCATTATGATTTGGAAATCAAAAGGAGACTTACAAAACTGAGTGCATTACAAGATCTCATATAAGGAGTATAATAAGGGTACGGGAAGTTGAAAGATTTCCGTGTTTGGTTTTTGTCTTGTCCTTTCGTGTTTACGAAAAGGTATTTCAGTATGGAGAATAAGGCATTTACACTGCAGAGGAAATAAGAGGCTTTTGTATGTTTCCTAGTCAGTCATGCATTAACCAAAAAAAAAAAAAACTGCTCAATAGAGCCAGCTGTGCCCCGAAGATATTCTCGGCAACCTCACATAAGGATACAATTAATGAAATGAATAGAACCAAGAATGATAACCATATAATTCATATAAACCATGTCATTTGTAATTTTAAAAAGAAATGAGTCTTTAAATGAAACATCCCATCAAACCAGTGTTAATATATCACGTCAGGTGCATCTTATAAAATAAAAATATATGAAATGAGTAAACTTGTAATTCCTTGAGCCAAGGGTGTGGGAACTGTCAGTTCTACTGAATTTTTTTTTTTTACAAAACCTCAGCTGAAGACGGCACATAGCCCTCACGCACGGATCCTCTGTCGCAATATTGCCGCAACGTTGCGGCAACGTTAGGTGAGAATGTACCGTTGGGTGTGTGCTCATACAGGCAGTGGGAGGATGCGGAGATCATGGTGCTGCTGCAGGTGATGTACACTGATCTGGACTTCATCCCCACTTTCAACGTGGAGCTGGAGGTGCTACAGAAGTTCTTGTATGAGGTGTACCGGCGCTACAACAACATCCCCTTCCACAATTTTAAGCACTGCTTCTGTGTCACCCAGATGGTAAGGGTTAAAACAGCCACCCCTGCCCAGACAAGATTACCAGAGAAAGGAGGGCAATCAAGTTACCGCACAATCTTCACAAAAAGCTTGATTTGAGAAGGGCATCCAGGTCATGCCATGTCTGGTCACAGAAGCCTAGTTCTTTGGACTTAACGGAAGCTTTCTTACACTAGCTACTCACAAATTACACACATATATCAATCAGTACTATGTCACAGTAAAGTTTTTGTGTTATCTATTTTGATGGCCGACCTTTTAATATCAACATTTTGATATCAATTTGGCCCAATTTTCTGTTAAGCATAAATATGGCGTTTATCTAAACAATAATTAAATGATACGTTTAAGTAAGTCTTACTTTTTCAAATTAAAATTAAATAGATTATTTTAGATGTACACAAAATATAAATGAATAAAAGCTAAAGGAGTTAGCCCCCATCTGCCTTGCATCTCTCTCACCAATAGATGTATGGATTGATCTGGCTGACGGACCTGAGGAGTAAGATTGACAACATCGACCTCCTGATCATGCTCACCTCCGCTGTTTGTCACGACCTGGACCACACTGGCTACAACAATGCCTATCAGGTTAGCATGTCCAGAGGTCAACCAGCTCTGGCCACAGCTCCCCTCCCGCCCCCCGTCTACATCATAAAATAATTGACTTAACAACATAAAACATTCCAATTTAAATAATAATAATAATTCCCAATTAAGGTGTAATCTCATTCCATTCATTAAAAAAAAAAAGGTTACGGGTTAGAAATGAACAGGATCCATGTTGATGATAATGGGTGGGTGATCGGCAGCGGCAGAGAACGTGTAGTGCTGACACCCACGGCCTTCCCCGTCTTTCAGATAAATGCTCGCACCGAGTTGGCACTCAGGTACAACGACATCTCCCCCTTGGAGAACCACCACTGCGCCGTGGCATTTGAGATCCTGGAGCAGGTATTCTCTGCCCATCGCAATGTTCTAGCAACATTACAGAAATGAGATGGCTGTGTAGGCTGGGTAGGGACCAACCTAGGTCCTGCAGCACATGATACCACGACTCCTGTGCTGATGGGAAACTGGCGATGTTGTAATGCTTCTTAGGCGGTTGGGTTTGTCCTTAGACTGAATTGTGGGCTATACAAATACATAAATATACATTTTTCCCCAACAATGCTACTGCATACTCCACATTAAATGTACAAGTTTGTATTTATGCTTTGTCAACTTATATGTGCTACATAAACTAATATATCAACTCAAGCTACCTCTGATTTAAACCTGGAAACAGTTTTGAGAATTCAAAATCCAAAATAATGACTCCAATTTAAAGTTTAATAGGTAAATTAAAAACTAAAACCTGCAGACACTCCTGCTCATTAGGACCACAACTGGATACCCCTGTATTATATATATTTTTAAATATTGACTATTTAGTTTTCATCAAACCGTAAAACTACAATGTAATTTCTTTTAACCACAGACAGAAAACAATATTTTTAGAAACCTGACAACTGAGCAGTACAAAAGGATCAGAGAGGGCATGATCAAGTAAGTTCATTTTAAATATTGTCCCTACTGTCAGTGAGGCTTTTACTTTAGACATGTCCGTCTGCTTATATGGGGCAGCTGGAGGTTAATGCATCTTATAATAACTGAAAGGTAGGCGGGGCAAATTTCACAACTGCTTTTGCAACTACGAATGAGGCACTTTAATCAGAAGTGCTGCTGTAAATATTCAGTACAAGTGGGAATAACTGACTATTGGAATTCAGTAATTTGTTAGGATACCAGAGTCTCCTAAGCAAACATTTTGCCACAGATTCATAATGTATGAGACTTACACGTAACATCGGAAGGAATTGATTCTGAATCTGATCTGAAGTCAGACTAATACTTTGACGTTTGTTGTATTTCAGGTGCATCCTTGCCACTGACATGGCAAGGCACAACGAGATCCTGAACAAGTTCAAATCCATCCTGCCTGTGTTTGACTTCAGTAACAAGGATCACAAAGATGTGGTGAGTGCAGCGGGAGGATGCCCTCTGTGAGGCCCGTATGCCACAGGGCGATCCACATAGATATGGCCTAGCAATTAGGCTAGTTATATATTTAAGCGTTTAGGTGGAATAGAAACCAGAAACATCTTTGATAATCTTGTACCATTGTAGTGTGCATAACAGATCTATGGGAAACAAAGGCAAAAATTATTATACATTTTTTTTATATCCAGATTTTTATACTTGTAAGCAGAAGTTGTAAAGAAAAATTTTTTATTTTTGGTGGCTATACCGTGAGTGAATGTATATGGTGGATTGATTATCTACCATGATATTACTGATATAGACAAAGGTTTTACAAGCTTTTATAGAAGCAGCACTCTACCTTTTTGGTATTGGTGTCTGGCCTTCGCCCAGGGATACAGATATACCACTGATTGTCTGACCTCAGCTGTGAGCCAAAGGTGTTCCCAAAGTTGTCATGATGCATTTCCTGCCTTCCTTTAGCTGATGAGCATAATGATCAAAGTGAGCGATATCTCCAACGAAGCGCGGCCCATGGACGTAGCAGAGCCCTGGCTGGACTGCCTGCTGCAGGAGTTCTTCAATCAGGTGACATCACACACCCCTAGGCACTACCGACATCCACCTTGCCTCTGCTTTCCATTCTTATAGCAAGTCCCAGTCTATTCATCCAAGTAGCTTTCTTTGTATACTCCATACAGATATCTGTTTGATGCCGCTATTTTTTATTTTTTTACCATTCTTATTCAGTATTTTACAGTTTACATTGCTGTTTACATTTTTGTTATTATATACACGTTATTATATTCGTTATCTCCATGATGTGAATAAACATTTGGTTCTACACTTCTGAATATTAGATGCACTTCATTTTATCTGGATTGCATTTAGTTGAATAATATCAAAAACATAAAACATGAAAAACACCAAACATTTACATTAAAAGTTTTTTTCTGTATAATTAACTTTAGTTGTGGCAGTTATGTGTAGTTACTTTATTCGACAAATGATCAACTTTACCCAAATTTTGGTAAGTGTCCGAACCAGAACTGACCACCAGGGAGACCCGTAGTACCCTGTAGTAAACTGTAGCATTTCCTCTGGTTTTAGCTGCAGGCCGATTTCCCCATCCACATGAGTCAAAGCTCTAAATCACCAGCCCTCCATCTTTAATTTGAGCATTTATGGATTCATAAATATAAATGTATTCACATTCCCTCGCTACATAAACATGACTTAGAATTGTGACCCATGCTGACTTTTTGTCCAGTTTTAAACAGTGTAGAATAAGGAAATCTATTATGGCATTTAATTGCATTGCATACAGGAAGTATACTTAAAAAGATAATTTTACAACATATTTATATACAACATATATTCAATTGAAATGATTACTTATTATATGCCTTTTAAAAGAAGTGCTATTCTAAGGATTGCAATGACAGTTTTCCATATTCTATATGAAGGATGTCGCGTTATATTCCTAAACTACTCAACAGGAGTCGATTACAATAATCATCCGAGGTTTCTTGGTCATTAAGTTTATGGTATCTTGCAGCTTAATGTACCTAGCTTTTACAGATGCTTTCACTCTTGGACCATAATCTTACCCACTTTGATAACGTCACTATTCCTTTAACTAGACTTGCAGAATGAAGTGGTTCTATTCTTTCTTGCAAGAATAATACCTTTTTGCATTGTTGCCCTGTTTTAAGTGTTATGCTGAACAGCAGGGTATATATACATTGTCCTTGGTCAAAGTTACTGCAGCAATCTAACACCTTATAAACACCCACTTAATGCCCTCTGGTCCAGACATCCCAGATCTCTTACCTCTATTCCACATGGTTCCATGCACATTTTCCGTTTCCCTTTAACCATCTGTTATCAGAGCGATATGGAAAAGCTGGAGGGCCTTCCCGTCACCCCGTTCATGGACAGGGACAAAGTGACCAAGCCGTCCTCTCAGACGGGTTTCATCCGCTTTGTTCTCTTCCCCCTCTTCATTGAGCTGGCTAACCTCTTTCCCTGTCTGGAGGTGAGGGTGTTGCCATTGCTTCTCCTGCATCACACTTCACTAAATTCTACTCAAGCACTGTAGGCTGGTCTTGTGTTTATAGGTGCAATGCCTTTCTTATGTGTGCCATGCACCATCATGGTACATAGTTGAATAACAAAAGGAAGGCAGTTGAGATTACTGTATTTTAATTTAACAACAATAATACATACAGAGAATACCGAAATGGAATAAGTCATAGCGAAAGCAACATAACCTCATTGGAAATGCCAGCGCTATTGATTTCGCACTGGACCACACATCTAACCCTCACATTATTCAAGATTCTTCACCTTCCTTGTCTGGCCTGTCCTGTTCCCTAGCAACATATCATCGACCCTGTGCGCAAGGCCCTTGACTACTACACCGAGATGGAGAAAGCCTTGGACCATGAGAAACAGAACCGTGCCCAGAGCGACAAGGCGAGCAAGGCCAAGGAGACGGTCAAGGAACCTGACACCAGTGTGGAAGCAACCAAAGGAAAACCATCCAAACCTACGGGACTCTCCAAGCCCATTGTTCTGTAATGCACTACATTTTAAAATTACCACATGGAATCTCCCTTATGGATTGGAGCAAATGTTGTATCAAAAGGAATATAAGACAATGGCAAAAATATTCCATTACGAAGTATAAACTGTGCTTGCTCTTAGGGTAATTATTTACCTATTTCATAATGCTATAGGAAAAATATTTTATTTGAAGCAATTTAGATATCTGCTGAACCAAACTAAAAAGAATTGCGAGTCCAATTTTAAAGGGGTATTGTTTGTCACATTTATTAAAAGTTCACATTTGCTGTTGGGTGGCTTTTGATGCCTTTTTAAATACTGACTTTAAGCAAAGACATGGAAATATAATTTAAAAAAAAACCTCATTAAAACCAAACCTTCCGAATATCTGGAACTTTGCTTTAAAGCGGTTGGCTCGCTTGTCCCGCTCCACGGAATACCCCAGATTTGATACAGACACAACAGGTCTTAAATGTGGAGTGCCGTATGAATTCATTTTAAATACAAATTATTCGCAGAGAAAATGATACAATTGGGAGCATTCAATTCTTTCGTCAAGCAATTTTAAATTAAAAAACAGATTAAAGGGGGTTACTTTTCGCAATCATTATTAAATTTAAAGTCCGTAAAAACGGAACGAGGCTTCTTCGAGTGTTAGTCTCGAAGTAGATTTTGTGAGAAGCGTGAAAGGCGTAATACCGTGCTAATTTTACTGCATGTCCTTCACAATCCCAAAAGGTCGGGATTCTATCGCAATCACGAAAAATCAAGACAAAACGCGAAATGTTCATTTTTAGGGAGGTTATTGCGAAAACCCTACATAAAGTAATAATTAAACATTCAGACCTATAAAATACCTCTCACTTCTTATGACATATTATCTCTGGGTGCATTAAAGAGAAGTGAAACACGAACAAACAAACAAAAACACTTTTTTAAACTGCAGCTATGGCTGCTAGACCTGCATCAACATCCCGCATTTCAGCTATGCAACGCGAAAAACATCTTCCTTCTAGAGAGTTTGACTCTTGATATATAATTTAGTTCGGTGTGTAACGAAGCAGTAGACCACAATAGAAAGGAGACTTGTGTCAAGCATCTTAAAACCAAGAAACACCTGAAAAGAAAACGGCTGCAGTCAGTGCAGAGCGATTCTGGTGGGACTGGGGAAAAGCAAGTTTCGAGCTTGTTTACTGCTCATACCAAAGCCGCCGAAGTTAGAGACTTGGCTTGATTTCAGCTGACAGAAGCACTGATAAAAGCGGATATCCTGTTAGAAAAGGTAGATAACCCTAGCTTTAAAATATTTTTGGAACAAAACATGAAAACTATGGGAGTCGTACACTCAGCCGACTATACGCGCCCAAAGTTTTTCAAGCTCAAACATGCGACATTTTCGAGTTTGTTAAAGATGGATGGTTGTCGATATTGGTAGATGAAATGACAGATTCGCTTTGTACTGAATTTCGTAGTTTACAAAATCGTTCACAAGAATAACTGTCCAGCAGTCAAACTTCTACAATCTGTCTTCCTAGAAAAATTAGACGGAGCAACACTTGCGCAGTCAATTGTCAAAACTATCTGCGACTACAGTATTGAATGGGAACGAATTGCTGCATTTGTTTCTGACAATGCTGCAAATATGAATTATTGTTATGAGTCTGTTATCAAAGGCATGGCTGTGAACTCTATTAATGTCACATGTATAGCGCATTTCTATGCACTTATAGGAAACATTTGGCAGACCAAGTTTACCTTTGCCAACTAAACAGTTGCATCTGTGAAAAAATAATTAAATCAATCAGCTGCGCACAAGAGGCGTTAACGAAACTATGTGTCAGAAAAAACAGGAAAGCCACTTGAAAAGGTACCAGGACCTCCAGAGCCAATTGTTACCCGCTGGAAAACATGGTTTGATGCTGTCCAATACATCCTTGAAAACGCAGAGCTTTTAACCGCTTTTATAGAAATAGAAATGGAAAGTTCTGCTTCCACGATGTGTCAAGATACAGTGGAATTATTAAAATCCAAGTCTGTTCAATGTAAAGTCCATTCTGTAGCAGAATTCTGAAAAGTGAGTCTCCCAGTCAGTGTGTAACGAGTGTCTACAATGATGTAATGGATCTCCTTTCTTTTTTTTACTAACCAACTACAAACTTGAATGCCGGTAATGCAAAACGATAGTTGGAGCTTTCTGTGCAGAAAGTTAAACAGTACTTTGCATTAGATAAGAAACCACCCGATCCTGCTCCCAAGTTCTGACAGCCTGCTGCTGGGTTTTTTTTTAACGCTGTCAGGCTTTTGAACCCGAACCATGTCAACTTACTGGACACAAACGACTCGCTTTTGTCTTCCTTACCTGGATATACCGAGGACGCTGTGAAAGAAATGGGAGGATAATCGAGCTGCGGCTTTGTAAGTGCCCCAGGACACAAATATATTGGATCTTTTGCTCTTCAATGAAGGATCGTTTCTCTCGCTTACATCAAATGGCTGCAGATTGTCAAACTGTAAGCTGCAGTACTTGCGATGTGGGAAGAAGTTGCTTTAAGGAAACGCGATAAAATCGGTGCTGAGAGGTGACCAAAAGTGTATGATATAATAGACGCTAGCTAAATTAATTACTTTGTGTTTGGCATAGGAATTATTCATTTTTTGTGGTTAATAATTACGAAATGGTGTTAGCTCAAAAATATGATTTAAAATACTATATAAAAGTTATCAAAGAAGGTATAAATGAACGTGAAACGTATTAATTAAACAAACTGTATTCCTCACACAAGAAACCAAGTAAAAAAAAAAAAATCTGTTTATTTAGGGTATATAACAAAACCAAGCTTTTATTTTTATTTA
>JAOVYW010073502.1:0-13113 GCA_025775045.1 Hiodon tergisus
CTATATTTATGAAGTTCAAATCATTGAATTTTTTTCTCAAGAGCCGAGATGCTGATCACTGCTCCCCATTCATCTATTGTTCAGCCAACTCAGTGCTGAAATCCTTCTACCAGGCCCCGCCAAGGAATTCTAAATTACATTTTAGATCCAGCCTAATGAAAAAGGATTAGATTTTCAGTGAAAGATTAATTTGTCTATTATGAGAATACCTTAATGGGATATCAATAGCTATTAACAGTATTTGTTGTGCCTCCACAGAAGGAATGGGAAGGGGAGGAGAAGACATTGCCCCATGAAAACCTATGCTCTCTGACACTGTTTGTATAGCATATTACCTAACCGAAGCCAGGGAAGTCAGGTTTGTAGCGACAACTTGGCGTAAAGATATTTTGTCTATGTATGCCTATTTTTGAGCCACACACACTGTGGATATCGAAAGGATTTGGGGTTCTCACATATTAAATTTTTATGTCTCATTGTACTCTTTAATAGCACTCAGAAATGCAATGGAAACACGAAATACCCCTATTACAGTTTATAATTAAAATAATAATTTTTTTGAATATCCTCTAGACTGTAATTCAAAACTACATTTGGAATTTTTTTGTGTGTGTTGTCTTCCCAATTTGGAGTACCCAGTTGTGCGTTGGCATCTCAGATCATCCCTACAAAACCTATAAACCACATGCAGGGAGGGTAAGGAAGTAAAAGTAGTCTTGTCCAACAGTTGTCACCTTCGAATGTAAACAGGCAGCGCAAGAGGTTCAGTGGAAAGGCACGTCTTTCTCAACAGACGTCTGTAGACACCTTAAGCGTGCTGCTAACTTGCCTAAGAGTTCACCCAAACTCTGCCTGTGCTGTGCTTTGCCAATAGTGCGCCACCACTGTGCCCTCCCTATCACAATTGGCTAATGAGATGAGCTGGATACGAGCCTGAGAAATCCAGTTTATTGGGCTCAGGGTGAGCACCTTTACCAACCAAACCACTCAGGAGGCCTCTCGTTTTTTTAAGGTGAATAGCAAACTCTGAAATCCCTTACTCTGAAATCAAATGTTGTGTTGACAAATAAAAACATCATATCTGACCATAGTTTCATGGATTTAGGAAACCCAAAAGGCTATATATGGAACGTTCAAAGGAAAGTGTTATTTTAATATATATGCATGACTCAGTGCTATTCTGGGGGGCTGAGAAATGCAAATCAAAAAACAAATTAAGGGCACAAAAACAAAACCAGGTTTTATTATAGCCACAATATAGTACCTTTTCAAACGATCCACCTCTCATTTGGCAACTGCTGTGTCTCAACTATATATTACATTCATTCAGACAAGAGATAATTTCTTTGAGTCAATTGCACAGCTCTCTTGACGCTTTGAACTTAAGGCTGCCTTTGACACGATTGAGCACCAGTTCTATTTGAAAAGGTTTGAAAGCAAGGAAGTGCTCTTTCATGCTTAAGGCCATACCTGACAGATATATTATAATTTATGCATAGAAATGAAAAACCCACGGGGTTCGGTATTGGATACCTGACCCTTTAAACCTGTGCATGTTACTACTGGATGATATCATCTGAAAACATGGGAATAATTTCCATTGCTGTGCAAAAGATACATAGGGCTATATGTCAGTGAAACCAGACAAGGAAATATTGCAATCATGCCTCAAGAACATTTAACACTGGATGGAATCTAATTTTATAACACTTAATTCTGGGAATAGTGAAATGATGGTCTTAGACCCCAGAAATCACTACAACACCAGGCCAAACTTCATTTATTCAGTGGTTCCCATTTTACTTATCAAATATCTTGGGGCAACAATTGATCTAGATTATTAATTTTAATATCATACAGAAAAAGTTTCAAGATAACCTTCATTTTAGAAAACCGAAATCGGCATTTTCTCTCTCTGAAGGTTACAGAAAGACTTGCCCTCGTCCCTTATTGATTAGACTACTGCAATGCCCTTTTCTTATGCAGTCAACCCCACACTGTGATCAAACCCTTACAACTTGTGCAAAACACAGCGGCTAGGATCTAAACCAACGCTAGAAACCTGTGTCCACATCACTACAGTCTTAGTATCACTTCACTGGCAACCTATAAAGCACTGTGGTGATTTCAAGCTGTTATTTCTCACTTACAAAGCATTAAGTGGTCTCGGCTCTTATAATCCCCTTAGACTACTTTGCTCACAAGAAAATGACTGTTTGGTTGCCCCAGGAGTAGCAAAAATGCAATCTGTTTTATTGAAAAATTTTGATTAAAAAACCTCTATTCAGTTTGTGGTATGGCCATTTTGGGTGGAGGACGACTTACGGCTGTAGTATTTTTCAGGTGCTAAGAGCTTTTCTTTGTTGTTGTTTCAGTATTAGTAGGAGTTCTCCCGACTGCCTCGAGGTTCAGGGAATCATTTTCCAGTTATTTTTCCCCAATTGGGGATCTGTTTTTTTTAAATCATTTAAAAAAAAATGTGATTGATAGAAATAATAAGGATCATATATTATTAAAGAGCAGGCTAAAAAGCAGAAGAAGACACTGATATAATAATAATAATACTTTCTGGTTCTCTCTCTTTTGAGGTACAGTTGGCTTTGTTAAGGTCTCGTCAACTAACCAAATCAGGGCTCACCACCAGAAACACTTTGATGCATTACTTCTAAAGCCTGGCCCACTATGGGGGAAAAGCTATTAGGCTGAAACAGTTCCATTTGGAAACATCTCATATCTTATGACAGGGAAAATCAATGATTCCATTAAGTTCCATCTCCAGCTCACCTCCACAGTGCTTGAGAGGAAAAAGAACCTACATAGCAAAATGGGGGTGGGGAGCTGAGTTTATATATCAATAAACATTGGTGAACAGCTGTGTGTTGCTCTGAATAAGAGCTTCTACTAAATTAATTAAATGTATCATGTTTAGGTGTGCAGGTTGTTTCAGCAGTTGTTTTCATCAAAGGATATGTCTTCACCCTGGGAGTTTCTCTATTTTTATATAAATAGTGCTACAGAGAAAATACAAAACTGATGCATAAGACGCACCTTCTTGATTTTATAGACTTGCCGCATCAAGACTATCAAATTTTAGTTGTACATGAAGAAGGGCAAAAGTGAAATTTCGAATAAATTCAGAATAATAAAGTCTGTTATAGATAGTGACATCATCCCTCCAGTTCAACTGATTCCCTGTGTTTTTCTAAAGCCATAAATGTTATATTTATCTTTATGATATACTTTGTTGCGGCGTAGCTCAGTGTTAATTACACGTATTTACGAACACAGCCGGAGCGCACACGTGGTATTTGTACGGTGAGTTAATTTGACTGTGTCTATGTCACAACAGCACAAATGTGCAGCATCACCCAAATCATGGAATACAGCAGAACTCCAGTTACTCATACATAACATATCCCTACACTTTTAATCAATTCAAGCCTCCAGTTATTCAAGGGCCCCAGCCTTTAAACACTCAGTAAGATAACAAATTACCGTCCTCCCCTATTTCCATGCTCATTTTATAAACCTACAAGTTCAAACAATCTGGAGGTTTAAGCACTTGGAATGGGTAGCCTTCACAAGTCCCCATCCCTAGCGCGTATTTGGTTTTGGTGACAGATATGTGCCTTGTTCATCTTCTATCGAGAGAAGTGGATAGAGGGGGAGTGTCTTCAGTTTGGTTTTCATGAGCTGCATGGATTGTATCATATGGTATTATCTCTTCTGGCTTTGTTGTCTTATGGAAATCTTTTGGTCCCTGATGAGTAGCTGGTCCGCTTGACATCTCCAGCAGCTACAACGTCCACAGTGTATGACAACTAGCCCAGTTTTGGATATCACCAATTCCCGTAAAGCACAGGGTTACCCACCGTAAATAATCTCTATTATGATTTTGCTATGATCTGTGCAAGAGTTACTATAGGGGATGCACTTGGTTTGAATAAGTTCTAGTAGCTTGAATAAATACGTAGTTGGTGGCAGACAGAGGTTGATCTCTTCAATGACTTCGGAGCCTGCTGTACAAAGTCTGCACAAAGCATGCAGAAACCCCTTTTTTGGGTACAGAGATTATGTGCTTGACATGGTTAATCTTCAGGAACATTGCTATCTGTGAGATGTCTCAGATTTCTCAACACTTGAATGGTCTTATCTGCAGTAGTAGTATCAGATGGACCTTCAAATAGACATGAAAATTCAATATGGATTCTATACCATAGTCTGCTTGGCCATACCGATTGGTTTGCCGGATATGACATTTTCTGGCATGACATGTTGGCATGAAAGACGATTATTTACCTGGGACTCAATTCAATGGTGTAGTTATGTTTCGGCAACAGCAATGCCCACCATTGCATTCTGGCTGCTGCTATGGAGGGATGCCCTTCCATTTACTCCAGAGAGTAGTTAGTAGATGATGATCCATTAGGGAAAACACTGACCAACATCCACATTTGCCCTTGCATTGCAGTGGATTAAGAGGATCTGGGCTTTTTGTCAAATTGTGTAAAAATCGGCTGTAACAACCAACATGACTATGGAATGATCTCATTTGACTAAGGTGGCTGGATGCAGGTGCCTTCTCAGCGGCCTTGACCTTCTCTGGGGTCCTGCAGCATCAATATTGTAGCCCAGATATTCCAGGGACTCTTTGAAAAAGTCACTCTTGTCTCTTTGAATGCACATTACAAACTTTTCATCCAGACCGCATCCAGATGGCAGTTCACATTAGGGAGCCCCTGTAAAATCTGGTCCATAGCCCTTTGGAATATAACGGGGGCTGAATCAATTTCAAATGCCAATTTTAGGAAATAAACCTCTCTCTGTGGTGATTTTGAGGTGACAGGTATATAATTACAAGAATTACCATTAACCACATACAGGGGGAGAAGAGGAGATTGCTTGTTTAGGTTTTCTTTCACATTGGCCACAGCCTCTGGAGAAATTGTTTCTCCAGTGCATGTCTTCAGGATAATGTCAGTGCATTAACATTATTTCATACTCTGTTGAAATGAAGGACACTGCTCCTGCATCAAAATCAATTTCCAGTAGAATTCCCTCTATTTCTGATGTTAAAGTGATGTTTCCTGTTTTGTGAGATGTTGCCCAAGTCTGTGTCATCACTTAACATTTCACTGGTTATTTCCTGTGCTTTTCCACACGGGCACAACGTTTGCAATTGTTTGGCTCTATTAGCAGGAACTGAAAGGGCATCTACCTTTAACGATCCAGTAAGCTGTTACGTTTCCCACACCATAATCTCCTTTGAAACATCGATTTGAACAGCTTTCTTGTATTTCAATGCAGCTTTGGTCAAGAGGCGCTTCATTCCTTGATCCACAAATGAATCTGTCTTCCAAGTGAGTGCCAAACTTGTAGTGTTTAGACTGTTTCTTCAAAACAGCGCTTCATTCCCTTTCTTCTTTATTCTATTTTTGTGAAAGCGAAATCTCTGAGCGGTCACAAGCCTTTTTTCCATGAGAAATGTTGCTGCAACACCGCTGTTATCTCGACAAAAGTGTTGTCTCCTGGTCTATCTGGTGTAATTAGGCTAACTAGCAAACTGTAATTGTTGCAGCCCACTACACTCAGTTATAAGGATACTATCTTTCCGTCATGAACATCGTTTGCTGCTAAAATGTGCTCAAACCCCTCTATGTAAATTGTCCATTAAGAAACGCTTCCATCCATCACTTAGTCCAAAATTGCAGGTAAAAGTGCCGTAGCAAATAAGTTTCAAAGAAACACCTGGTCACCAATTTATCTTCTGTATGACATTGATGTTTTACTGTATGTATTTTATTACCAGCCTTCTGCTTCATGTACAAATGTGTTATTAGGGAATCCATGGACTTATAAATTCATTCTGATAATAACACATGTTTGTATGCAGTTTTTAATGAAGTTTAATTGACCTCAGTGGAGGTTAATTTCCTTGTTTCCTCCACCTTCGTCACTTACTAGGAAGAGGGCATAAAGAGCATATACCTCAGATGGACTAGGAGTGCCTGCCTCCGTGTGAGAGCCTGCCCTGCAGATGGAGGCCGAGAGTGTTACACAACTGCTCATGATGCAACGAAGATCCATGCGTGACACATGGTAATGGTAATTATTATCTAAATACTTGCACGAGAAAGAACAATTCAGCAAAAATAGCTGGTTTCATTTGATATGCTATTTTTACAATGTCCAGATACTGCAATGTATACTGCTGTACACGGTATCTTCTTCTATATTTTTGACATCTCAAACACTGAACAAAATATCATGAATATTGTAACAATCCTTTTTACCATTATCCATTTCAGAACAGATATAGTTTGTAATCTGACTACACAATGATGAAGGTAAAGTCTACGGCGATCAATCACCTTTTCCCAATAATTTTAAACCATGGTAATGAAGGTAGATCTACAAGCATCTCCTTCTACACTCCACGAAAACAAATAACCTTGGGACAATTCTATAAACTGAATTGTGTATATAATTTATATCATAATTTCACAGGTGGCTGGATATGTCATGAAGGGCACTTACACACACAGCCACTGCTTCCTCGGGTAGAGCTTGACTGCATCAGGCTGGTTCAGGGAACTGACCAACTCATCACCTGGACCGGGAGATTGTCATGGCGAAACACAATAGCATGCTGTCATATAAATTAAACCCATACTTTGGACCATGGCCATGAGAGGGCCAAACTGCCATGGTCCACAGGGCAACTGAGAGTGTGGAGAAGATGAGAATATGTCCAGGTGCCACCAGTCAAAACAATCATAAATGTCCTGGAAATCGCAGAAGAGAAGAAGTTGCTCTTGATAAATGCTTACACTCAACGAGTAAGATATGAATTCTCTAGACAAGCAAGCATTTTAATCTTTATACAGAATATTGAATTGTCATTAAAGGTATAACATAGTAATTTAAAATATATTTAAGATATTTGTTTGTACGTGATTTGTAATGTTTTAATATTCTGGATTGCATTGAAAAATAAAGTTTGTTGCTGAAAGTAAACAAAAAGTTGGAATGATGACTGTGATCTTGTGTAACAACAAACAAGGCTTAAACTTTGTTCCTTTAATAAATTCAAGGATGTACCTCTTTGATGTTCAAAGCTGTGTGTCAAAGATCCGTAAATAATTACTAACTCTGTGGCCGGCCTTGGAAATTGAATGTGCAGCACTTGGTATGCTGGTGGATATATTGCTATTAATTAAATCTTCTTAATTACTTTCCCCAGTGGCAAAATTTATTACAACCTGAAACTAAATAACACTAAATACTTTTTAACAAATGTGATCCAGGTTATTTTCAGGATATATTCTCCAGCTAAATTGTTATTATGAAAGATAATGATTCACAGACAATTAGTATTTTCTTCTAACCGGTACAGGTAGGCTGAACTCTGGGTAAAGGCTTCTGTTTGACATTTTCCTAATAGGACAAGTAAATCATTAGCATAAATATAACGCTCAGTCCTTAATAAACTTGCACATACACATAAGATAGGGCCCCATTTATTACTTGCTTCATCTTGGATGATTATGGGGCGTCTGTAAGTTTCTGATACTTTGGCGTTTTCAGTTTCTGATCCTTTTGAGTTTTCAGTTTCTGATACTTTTGAACTCCAACTGGTATACCTTTTTGGAAAAGAAATCACCTAATCCTCTACCTAGTTGCATATTTGATTTTAGATTTTAATGATAGCTTCATCTTGTGCAAACATGTCCCTCGAATATATCTTTTCTTGTGGTGAAGAATGCATGTGTATTCAACCAGAACTTGTCCTCTCTGTCAGGATTCACTTGAAACGACAAGACTATACGCTTTAAAGTGCTCGGATCAGATAGAATGCAACAGACTGAAAAAAGCCGCTTGACTGACAGACATTATAGATTTTTTTGTTTCCTGGCGGAGCCCCACCGATCAAACCCGTTTCTTCATCATCCCTTTCGGAACTAATCTTTCCTCTAATTATAGTGAAAATACCTGGAATGTGATCCTAGCTGGCACCATTTCAAAGACTCTTATTGAATTCAATTACTGGCTGCAGCCCAAAGTGTCTCCCCCTCGGTAAATAAGGCCAGCCGGCGGGGTCACAATATAGGGAAGCAGATGTCAAAGCCGGAGGAGTGAGCGGAGTTAACCAAGCTGTCCGTCCTGTGGGGGCCCTGTGTGTGTATATTTTACCCATGACAATATGGTTCTAGTGCACTTACTGTGTCGCAAATGCATCAATCAACAAAGAGGTGTTTTCCTCTCAAGGTTATCTCAATAAAAATAATTTACTGTCCTTTCTCCAATAACACCATTTCATTCCCTATGAATCTCCCCGCTCTAATTGAGCTCATAAATAAGTATTTGTGAACCACTGGTTTTTTTTATTTTATTTTTTATTGTTATACAAAAACATTTTGGAGAATGTGCTAACTCTGACTTATCTATGCCAGCTGAGAGTGAGAATGGAATATAAAAAAAATAAGAGGGCATATTTGAGGAATGCAGTGCATACATTTTCCCCTTCACACTCTTTAACCTAAAATGTTTTGACATTGTTCAATGTTAATTCTATAATATCAGATAGCACTTATGACAAATTTGGCCATGGTTCTCAGTGTGTAATACTTGGTTGTCTTTCTGAGACTGCTGACCCATTTCAGATGACACAATCAGATCAAGAGGAGCCTAATTCAATTTCACAAGTCCAGGCAGCAGATTTATAGTGTGTGGAGAAGGAAGAGCACCCACAAATAGTCACTTACAGGAGGCTTACTCAGTTATAAAAAAAATTGTCCCTATTGCCAGACTTATTCCATGACAAATCCCCCAAAAGAAAGCTGGCTTTTAAACCGTTCAACGACAGATTCAAAATTAATTTTCGTGCTTGTAAGACTCACTGCTTGGAGAAATTTGAGACCATGTTAAAAAGCAAATAGCAATATGTGGTCCGTTGAATAAGCTGTAGTCTGGCTCACCACAGAACTGATTTTTAAGTGCCTCTACCAAAACCGAGCCTTTAATGTACTCGCATTGTACAAAGTGAATATATTTTGCAAGTCAATGTAAGAATGAAACCATGTCTTGTTACATTCAGTGGTGTTTTGAATCAGTGGCATGGGTCACCTACATGAAATACCTGAGCTGTCGTGCAGCTGGAGTGTATCCCCTTTCCCCTTTTCAGTGAACGCCTCCACTCCCTCGGAGTCACACAAGGGACATTGCCCTCTGGTCGCTACGCTGCTTCCCTGGGCCTCCCGGTCAGCGCTGTTCGGCACTCCACCAGGAAGGCATCCATCAAAAATGACTCTCCCTGGAAGCCACAAAACAGGTTTTTCAGCACCTCGTTAAAGGGGTCAGTTACCACACATCGAGAGAGAAATTATAGCGTTCTGTAGATGGCTCTTCTCCGTGAATTTAGAATGTTTATTTTTCCCAAAAAGTAAAAAAGAAAGTGCTCTTAGTTACGTTGTGTCTTGCTATTGAAATGCTTCGGATGTACTTTTATTTGAGGACTTTTCTGCAGTACCACAGAAAAGTGGTACTCTTCAAATGCACTTTGACAAGAGACATTACAATAGCTTAATGCTAAAAAATTACAAAAATATCATCATGGGCAAACTGAACATGTCCGTACATCACCGCAGGTATTTCAGGGCAAGGCCATTCTAAATCAGTTATCAACATAAACGCATTGTCATTCTCATAACAAGAAAAGGAACCGTAAATGGTTGCTGCAGAGCGCTGGAGTTGACTGATTACCAGTTTCAATTTGAGACATGAAAACTGGCGACATTCTCAGTGAATTGAATAGTGGAATCTATAAAATACAACATTTTCTCAGATATTTTATATATTATTGACAGTTCACAATTAAGAACAGATAGAAATTCCTGGTAACTATGACAGGATTGTTTTTCTGTTAGTGTGTTTTGTTTCTCAGTATTCACTCATCACTCCTCTCTTTAATCAGACATTTTTGTTTTTAGAAGATGAAATTATTTTCAAGTATTGCAATATGTGTATTTGAACAATACAATAACAAAACAATTAAATTGTTATTGCTCTACAGACGCGGTGGAGTGACACAATAATAGATTTACCAGCTTATAGACTTTCAAATTTTTAAATACACTGTCATTTTTTAGGACATATGGTCCTATATATTTATAAGGCAGCTTGCTAAAAGAGGAGATAAAAATACAATGTATCAGATGGTGCAGAGCGTGTATTATTAGGAACATAAATCATACTCCCTTCCTGCACACAGATCCTCTCCGGCTGCCCATACGCATATCACAAATGTTCTTGACATTAAATAGATTTTTCACTCCAATATGGATGTCATATGGATATTATTTATGTTGCTGTGGTCGCATGTTAAGACCTGAATTCAAGGAACTACAGTTTTCTCTTTTTAAATGAGACTTTTTATAAGAAAAGCTGAGTGAAGTATCCATTAGGGCCATTATGACCCATAGAGTGTAAACATGGTACTCCAGACTGGGCCTTGGGCAGAAAGGCAGATTTGCTCGACTGACTGAGGTGCAGACTGCAAGTGCTCGCTCTCTCTCTCTCTCTCTCTCTCTCTCTCTCTCACTCACTCTCCACAGTGCTGAAATTGGCCAAATTACCCACAGTCTCGCTGCTCTCCTGACCTCTGCAAGTCTAACGCAAAACCCAGGTTTTCAACTCAAACCTTGGCCACCATTTACGTATTTGATATTTGGATTTTATTGTGAAGCAGCTCCATGGGAACACACCACTGGAGGCAAATTATTACCCAAGAGCAATCTTGCCAGCAACTATCCCTGTATCAGATATTGGTTAGAATAATCTGTTTAAACCAAATTGCTACACTCAACGTAACACCTGCAACTGAAGATCTCTTGATTATAAGGAGGGAAATGCATCTTTTTATCCAGTTCTAAATCAAAGCAAAAAAAAAAAGTGCTTATTTATTTTACACACAACATATCCTTGGTAACAATCTAAGGAAAATATTGGAAGTTTTTTTCCAGCCATATAAATGTTTGAGTAGTAGGAGTGGTAGGTTTAAGTACTAAAAATAAACTAACTGGCATCCTAGAGAGTTTCACAGCTTGAAATTAAAACATACTGACGTAAGAATCAGACCAAATACGCAGAGGTGGTCTTGGTTGAGATAACAAGTCTGTATATTAAAGTACAGGTTCTTAAATTACCAGCAATCGAGTTGTAAAAAAGACCACACGGTATTACACTTATGAACAAAAAAGACATTTTTAAAAGCATTCTAGTTTACCATGTTGACTAACAACAATTGAATATCTAACTCCTCACACATAGGCAAGATAAAACAAATAGTAAAAATAAGTAGATCCTATTAAATGATCTATTTAGGATTTATACATTATATCTTGGAAGGTTAACAGGAATAACAAAACACCAAATGGATGGATAGGTTTTCTGCTCATAAAACAAAAAACTCTGGCTCTGCATTTGAAAGAAGCAGAAATAAGCATCAGCAATTAAACAGCCATTAGCTTTATGGTTCTGCACTTTGTACTGTCTCTACAAAGTAGTACATACCAGGTGCACTTGTTGCTATGTTAATTTAATATGAACAGGAAGAGAACCACAAGAGTCTGATTGTGTAAATCAATATTTGCCTTATGATATCAGTGTGAAAGATGCAAAACTCTTTATCCTGTATTATATTATTAAAAACTCTTCTGCGGTAAAACACTCTGTCATTTATTGCTTCATATTCAGATATTTTAACTTTTTCTGTTGTTTACATGTTGTTGACTCAGTTTGAAAGACGTGTCAGGTTATCAAAGCACATCAATAAACACATTCCACATTTCAGAAGGTGAAGAATGGCATGCCAAAACAAATTGTTAAAAGTAATTATTTGTCAGTAGTGAATGATCATGTGACGATGTAACTTATAACATACATATACAAACAAATAGTACAAATATATAAATAAATAAAAACGAAATTAACAATTTACATTTTTAGAACACCTATTTAATCTGAGACTCGTTAGTCTTCCAATTATGTGCTTTCCTGGCTCATCATTACTACAATATTTTTGCAGTAATTTGTTTGTGTTACCACATGAATTCTCCAGTATTGTTCACCTGTCAGAAATAGCATATATTTAAAACATTTCTATCTGCTACATCAAAATTATTCCATTGAAAAAAATTAATTAATAGGTAATTTCATCATTAAACAGCTCCCTAATTAATACCGTAGTGTTCAGGCCTAAGAAATGTAAATGCAAGCAAGGAACTTACTTTTCAGGGAAAATTTCTGAACATAAGCTACTCTTATCAAACAGTTATATCTATGTCTTAAAGCCACATATTGATAGAGTACACTAAGCTAGTCATCGTGATTGTAATACGGCCTTTTTAATTTCCAGTAGATTTTACAATCGCAGATTTCTCCTTTAGTCGTCATTACAGATTAAGGTTCTGGTAAGTCCAAAACACTAAGCCTCTCTGTGATTATACAACTTGCTTCACAAATCTTTATTAATCACCTCAGCCTTTTTCGACCCACTCTTTTACATAGATCACTGTCGGTTTACCAACGTTTGTAATTCTGTTCAACCAATTAAACCAAATACTACTCAGCCAGCACTTCCTGCTACTTTGCCTGTCCTCTACTGGTTGACTCTGACTAGCCGAATGTTGTCAGCATTTTGCCGTTATAGGACGTGTTGTCATTTTAAATGAAGATCCAAGGCTTTGTACTTGTAAATCACCTATCACTTTTTAACAGATTGCAACACTTCTGAGTTTTATGAATGTGCACATACCTCAGATATGGACTTGCTTTTCATTCGGATGGCCAGAGGCATAAACTTCCTCACTGATTTATACAAAGTAAATTACATCAAATTAATCAAGACAATTACAGAAAATTTAAGGCTGTGGGTTAGGTGGCGTTGGAAGAAAACTTTTTCTCCACAGTAAGGATCCACCACCAACCCAGGGGGACAAAGCACAATATCCTGTGTGTTATCACTAGCCTAACCGCATGTAGCTATCTCATCCCCCAAACTATCCTGTGTGTTATCCCTAGCCTAACCGCGTGTAGCTATCTCATCCCCCAAAC
>JAOVYW010073504.1:0-13334 GCA_025775045.1 Hiodon tergisus
TGTCGAGTGAACTGTATTGTCTCGTCAGGTTCAGCTCTCTGTGAGTGTGTGTGTGTGTGTGTGTGTGTGTGTGTGTGCTTGTCGAGTGAACTGTATTGTCTCGTCAGGTTCAGCTCTCTGTGCTACTGCAGTCCACCCGAGAGCTGCTCTCTCTCAGAGCCTTCAGCCCTCAGCTCTTCTGTAAAGAGCTTTGGAAAACTCAGGTAAGCATGTGATTCAGGTAACGGTGCTCAGGGATTTGACTTCAAGGGTTTTCGGTTGGGTGAGAGTATATGTGCAGCATGTTTAATTTATGTGTCCGCCCGCTTCTCCTGTGTTGTGTAGAAACGGCCTATGCTGGAGGTGGTTTGGCATCTGCATTCAGAGAATATTCTCGCTCTGGAACACATTTTGGAAAAGTGAGTCTTAGTACTGGCGATTGTGCCGTGTATGTGTATAAATGAGTGTATTAACGACTACATTCATATGTGTGGGTCTGTATACATTACGTCACATTACGGTGTCTGTTTGTTTTAGTGTGGTGGTAGTTGCGTATGTATGTCAGCTGTCTGTAAATGAATGCACGTGCTAAATGAACTGTAGATTTATAGTGTAAAATGCCCTGCACCAATGATTTGTTTGCAGCGAGGAGTCTGCTGGGTTGTGGTTGGTGGAAGAGTTACAAGCTCTGTGTGGACGGACTGCTGCAGATGAGGACATGGAAGAAGGGGTGCGGCAGGAGATCCTCACAGGTAAGAACCTGTATCCCCTGCAGAACCTCACCCTTTTCCACTCAAGTCCACTTATGATCCCTTCCCCACACACATCCTACCAGCTGTTGGCCCACGTGGCTCACCTTTCTCCTATTGCCACGTTTACTTAATCTCAGCCCACCTTTTGCATCTCGGTTCCCTTAGAGTGAAAATGTCCCATATTACTGCAACAGTCTTACCTAACGGCCTCTGTAGCCATGTCAACATGATGTTTTATTATTTATCGGACAGATTTGTAAGAATGCGTAACTTGTTTCAGGCGTTGTGTCGGTTCTGGTGCGAGCCGGTTTCCAGGAGCCTCAGGACATGGGGTCTTCCTGCAGGAAAATGGGCCGGGTGTGCCGCTGTTTGCTGGACACCATGCTCTCCTGTAGGTAGTTCTCTCCTCACCCGATTACCCACTGCTGTCTTTCCTCAATGTCTCCCAGTCCCAGTCCTGGTCCTGGTGGGGTTTTTATTAACCAATCCAAAAAAAACGCTTCTCATTTAGGATTGATTGATTGCAGATGGTGTTAGGTTTGACTGGTGCCTGCTCCAAAATGTTGTCGAATATGTGTATATGTCAATAAAAAGGTTTTAATTAAAAAATCTTATTTTATTTAATATGTGATATTTAGATAAACTGGTCATTTAAAGATTCAGTTTTATTAACCTTGGAAAATGTTATGAATTTAATCGCTAATTAGTCCCATTTAACTTTAGAATGCATTTAGAATTTTCTGAAGGTACAAGTAGAGAAGTGTATAAAAGCACAGGAGATTGTTTGTTTATTTTCTTTTTACCCCCCTATAAAAACGTGTCTGACACAAAAAACAAAACAATCGGTAGACAACGTTGAGGGCAGTTTTCGGTCAACAATAAAAATGTGGCACACACAGTGGGTCACCGGGACCAGGATTGGGAGGAGAGGCTCACCGTCTTACCTGTCTGCCCGCCCGCAGGGGTACTGGACAAGCGGGATCAGCCACCTGGGACCGACGCCGCGGGATTATGGTAAAGGGGAAACTCTCCAGCGGTTGGTAATATCGGAGTAACTAAACGGCTTAGGTCGGTTACTTCCTGTGTCACGCGTGTGTGCATTCATCTTCCTTACCCCCCCGACAGGGTGCGAGTGCTGGATCCAACCACGTGCGCCGTGTCCGTATCGGGCGAAGTCCTGCGCCGCTTCTTCAGACATTCCTTAACGCATGCCCTGACCTACAGACCCACGTTCAAAGGTGAGCGACATGCTTCTGTCTGTCGTAGAGTTTCGCAAAGCCGGGGTAGTCCTTCAAATGATCAAACGCAGTTAAAATTCTACTAAAATACTTTTCAGATCTGATTTAAAGGAGGTTTTCATTCAGGGTTACTGGCGTGCAGTTCTGAATGAGAACTGAGCTGTTGTAATTACTGACAGTTCTGTGATGAATAAGTGATGAATGCGTGTCCCTCGTCTTGTCTCCCCCTCCTCTTTCCACCTTTTTTTTTCCCTTCTTCCTGCCGTTTTCTCTCTCTCATCAGTGTCTGATGCAGTCGCTCTGCAGAGCGAATGGTGCTTTGCTAAAACCTGCCGATTGTGGACGACACTGTATTGTAAGGTACGGGCAGGGGTGATTATATCTCCATGTCCTAAATTACGGATTGGTCAAACGGCGGTGTTTGTTTACGTGGTCTCGGGTGCATTTTCACCAGCCCCGGTGTACATTAACAAGGGATGAAAGTTATTTAACCCCAACCGTTTTATTGCACAACAGTATTTCACCTTTTTCATTTGTTCTTTCTAAATTGCTATTAAAAGGTACAATTAAAGTAAAACGCCTTTTCCGTACATATACATTTATTTTACTTTTATCGCTCAGATGATTAAAGTCGGATCTTTGAACAATCTGTTTTACCCCTACAGAACAGAGATCTGTTTACTTGCATGAATGTACTCTTTGCATGTGATTTTATAGCCACGTATTTACAATTCCTCAACAGTCTATGAGCCAGGAGGCATTTTATTTCTGTGTAAATTTTTTATGTTCAACCTGAGGATGTTCCTGACCCCTTCCACCCTAAAGAGCACAAATATGAGCTATTATGAAGTAAAATCGATTTATTTTGTCAGTAGCCAGTTTGAGGTTTTGGAGGCTGTCTTGGGTGAGGGAAGCAGGCTGCGTCCATCTTAGCATAACGGATGTCCCAAACCTACTGCACATTTAAGGTGCTGAAGTTGAGTGTGTGAATGCAAGAGCCCTGATGGCTGTATTTTTCTGATTCATCTGGGGGAAGATTAATGAGAAATGGAAGTCGCACCTGAAAAGGTTTGGAATCTCCATTGTCAAATGTTGAAGGATTTGGACCTTTTGAAAAGCTTTTTGATTAACTTTTGATGACTAGTAAAGGTGGCAGTGTGATAAACGTGATCGTTTTTTAAAAATTAAATTCTTATCTGATGCATTACAAATGGGGTCTTTTTGATGTGGTAGGAACCCATTTGGAGCCGTAACCCCTCTTTCTGTCCTGCAGCTCTCCGTGTTGTTCGGGCCTGAGGAGCTGCTCTTTCACTTGCAGCAGATTCTGGAGACTCACGAGGTCAACTGGCAGCACGTGCTGTCCTGCCTCTCCACCCTGCTGGTGCACTACCCACTGGCCCAACGCACCCTCACAGGTATACACTCGCGCACGGACCCATACAACCTGAGATTGGTGCAGATAACCAGGTCCTCAAACTCAACACAAACCAGATGGGTAACGAGGTCACCTTTCGACCCCTCTCCTCTTCCTAGAGCTGCTTTCCAGACTCCTGAGCTCTGCGTTTGAGGGATACGATGTGGAGAACATGATCACCGCCTTCTTGCTGGCACGCCAGGGGGCGCTGGAGGGTCCTGCCGTCTTTCCCTCGTACAGCGAATGGTTCAGAGTATGTCGTCCCCCCCCCTCCGTCTGCCATTGGATTTCTGCTCTCCTCAGCAGTGCGCTTTCAGGTGTCATTTTCAATGGCATTTTCCTCTTTCAGATGGCGTTCGGCAGTGCCGGCAGTTACCAGGGTCACAGTAAAAAGGCGCTGGTGTTCCTGCTGAAGTTTCTGTCGGACCTTGTGCCCTTCGATCCCCCACAATACTTGAAGGTGACCCTCCGTCCTGTCTGATGGCCGCACAAGCAAGTATCACCGTCTGCGATGCCTAATAATAACCAGGTTTTAACTCTCCTCTCTGACTTCTCTCCGCTACGATTCTGCCCTCCTTCTCCCTCTTTGGTGGTCGTGACCTCTCAGGTGCACATATTCCATCCTCCCTACGTACCGGTGAAGCAGCGCGCTCTCCTACAGGAGTACGTGACCCTGGCCAAGACCAGGCTGGCAGACCTGAAGGTAGTGTCAAACACAGTCACGGGCCGGCATTGGAAAACCCCACCTTACGGACTCAACGTCATTGTTTTAAATCTGTGTTAAAGTCTGTGTTCCGGTGGCTGGCAAACCATTCCCGATTTTGAGAATGCCCATTCTCTCCTTTTCAGCTTTCGATGGAAGATATGGGGCTTTCTGAGGATGTTTCTGGGGCTGGACCGCAGGTTCAAGTGCGTGTATCCCTCCTAGTTAGTGTTGGTGACTGCGGGTCATACTCACTTGAAGTAGTTTATTTTGTGTACATGAGATCTGTTAGTGAGCCCATTGTCCTTTTTTAATACCTGTCTGTTTATTCTCCGTTTATGTTATTATTCACATAATGCTTGTAGTCAACAGGAATGTAATGTAGTGAATAAATATCATACACAAGTGTGCTTCTGTGTTTGACAGGCAAGCCAGGACGTGGAAAAGGCCATTTCTCTGTTCGAGAGCTCGGGGAAGATTTCTGCTGCGGTCATGGAGGCCAGGTACCCGAGACGATCTCAACTCTGCTTTTGTCTCCGTTCCAGCATGCTTTGCACTCTGTTCTGGTCACCGCTGTAGCATGAAGAAGCACATTGTTTATGGCTAACCCAGCGAATCCCACGTTGTTTCTCCAACGTTCTAACATTCACAGAAAACAGGTTAGCTCTTCAAACCAGCATACACATGTTTTCAGTTATACAGAAGTTATAGAAAAGTATTGTTGTTATTCATTTGATGCCTTGTCATTTTTTTAAGTTAATAAATTTTGCCTTGTTGACTTTAAACAGCCGGGTAATACTAAGCCAGTTCACTAGACATTAGACATGCTGATTAAGTTGAAGGTTCTTGTTCATTGCAACAAAGTTTTTGTTGACGAGATCACATCCTGTTCCAAACCTTCCCCCAGGACAAATTCCAGTTATCAATATAGTGTTCTGAAAACCATTCAGTCAGATAACGGTTTAGCCATAACCGTCTGCTGTAGGTCTTGTTGCCTCTAAATGGGCCAAACTAAATTCCAACCCAGCTTTTTAAAAGTGATCCACAACAGTATAACATTACCCCTAAGACCCCCTGATTGCTTCAATCAAGCATCCTTTGTGCCAGCATGAATAATGAGGATATTTTGCCAGTGTTATTAATATTAATCAACTTGACACTACTGTGCTGCCTGGGATGCAATTAACAATTTGCTGTCATTTCAAACCACGGAATTGGCAACTAAAAGCACTTATTTTCACAAGCACTCGTATATCAACCTTTATGCATTGCCTTATGCATTTCTTTATCTGCTTGGTAACCGTTAATCTAATCTCCGATCTCTCTGTGTGATGTCAATATTTCAGGGATGTTCAACAAATTGTCATTGTTTTTGCATAGTGTAAATTCCTTCACTATATACTTATACACACCATGCATTTTGAGTCATTGCTTAGCAGGAAATAGCTTATCACTTCTGCAGAGTTTGTTTGATGTTAATGTAAAAAAATAAATATATTTTTAGGATTGCATACTTTTGTTTTACTCAATTGGTAGTAACAGCTGTTGTACCAAGCATGTTTTATAATTTTGTTGTAAATGATTGAAATACTTCACACAACCGGCCTGATTGGTAAAAAGGTGTGTTTCGCAGATAACGTTCTGTTCTGTTCCTCATCTTCAGTATTTTCAGGAGGCCGTACTTCCTTTCCCGGTTCCTCCCCGCCCTGCTGTCACCGCGTGTGGTGAGTAACCTTCCCCCCCCCCAACGCCCTCCGAGGTAGAGCAAACACGGTCACATGGTAAGACTGGGTCATGTGTCACTTAACAGGGGTCTGACAGGATGTTACTGATTTTTATCTCTGACACTTGCTGTCTCTCGGTCCCTCAGCTTCCTGCTAAGGCTGACGTCCGGATGGCTTTCATCGAGTCACTGAAAAAGTGAGTTCAGTCCAGATCCCAGATCAGTCCAGAGTTTGAATTCATGGTATTTAGATTGGTTTCCTACTCAGTGATGGCATATTGATTGATTTGAAGGCTGTTGATGAGTGGGTTTGTGGCTATAGTGATGGATTGATTTAGTAATTGTTGTGGTTCAGAGCGGAGAAGATCCCGCCCTCACTGTACTCCACCTATATCCAGTCCTGCGAGAGAGAGAGACTGAGGCAACAGGACGGTACGTAACATCCATCATCATTTAGAGCTAATCTCTTTTACTGTACATGTCCCTGCCAACCATCCTTTGCTTAGTAATGCATTTAATCAGATTCAATACGAGGTGGGAAAACGGGTCCTTGTCTGGGTAGGTTGTACAGATTTTTGCTGATGATTACATCTGTGTGTGACATCATCATATACTTGGGTTCTACTTGGGTCTGTTGTGTGTTTGTGGGGGATGTTACGAAACCACGGTGTGTGTTGTGGCCTTTGTTTTGCAGGAGCAGGAGTAGAGGTGTTGGAGGATCTGGAGCCCCAACAGAAGCTGCAGACAGAGCTGCAGAAACTGAATCGCCTTCTGTCGGCGCCTGGCTGTGAGGGTGAGCGGAAGGGCCTGGGACCCGGTCAAACCGAGCTAAAGTGTACTGAAGAATTGGCTCGGTCGCATTCCCATTTTGGTCGGGTTCCATTGAGTTGAAACAACGTTATAGAAAAGAACAGAGTGGTTTTGTGGGGCAACAGTTTTACACGGTTTGATTGAGAATCGGTCTGCTTTGAATACCTCGGATTAATAGAAAACAATATCGGTCATAACGGGTGCAAGGATATAAGAACGAGTCACAGTGCTGGTCAACAGGTTTCTCAAAATGTGCGTGTAATGTGGTTAATGTCTTTGACGTGATATACATGGGTTCTGCCTGGTTGATTTGGGTATTAGTGAGAGAGATTATACACCAGTAGTAAGCTTCAGTCTTCAGAGCCATTTTCTCACTGATTCTCCACCCTCCCCTCCCCTTCTATCTTCTCTTAGAAGTGTTGGCCCAACTGGCTCGGATATCTGAGATTTTGACGGGTCTCATCCCTGATCCAAAAGATGACATGGTCGGTCAGATTACCATAAATTTCCATCTGGACCCACCCACCCCTTCAGAACTGGACAACAAAGTAGAGAATATCACTTAGTTTCCGTCTCACCTTCACTTCCTGTGTGCCTTTCAAATTGGGCTGTTTTGTCCGACCTGCCCTCTGTTATATTCAGGTCATCAACATCATACTAAGGAGCTTCTGTCAGAACGTCATGGATGCCTCCAGAAATAATCCACCAAACAGGTAAGAAAAACGGAAAGACTGACGGGTTAGTAAGACAATTGGACAGACAGAGTGATGGAAAGATGGGTGAGAAGGACGGCCAAGGATACAAATAAGGGAAGGAAATGTGTGGATGGTTAGAGAATTGGGCAGAGCAGACAAATGAGACGAAAGGTTGTAACGGAAACGGAAGTTCCCTTTAACTGTGTGTGATCTTCACATCGATTTGTGGTTCTGCTCTGGCCCAGACAGGGCCCGTGGGCGACCCAGTTTGTGAGAATGTTGCTGGGACACAAACGTCTGCTCATATCTCTGCTGTACCGATTGCAGGACCTGCTTTGCAGCCAGGTAATAGATTTCTCATCTAACCATACTGGGACTTACCCATCACCTCATCTTCTTTTTGCCTGGGTAATTTATCTCCTTTTTATGATGCTGATGTTTCCCGAGCAGCTTAGCTGGTGAAGCGCAGCCGGCACCCTGATGATCCAGGGGTGGCCAGGTCCAGTCTGGATCGGGTCATTTTAGATTCCCCAAACCGAAACGCTTGGCGCTGGCAGTGTTTTTTTAACTCGCAGTGTTTGGGTCTGAGAAGTGTTATTCACTGCCAGCCAGAAATCTGAAGGGAAACTCTGGTTAGCGTCAAAGCCAAGAGGGGCGCTGGTGATTCACCGACCCACTGCCACGATACCCGTCTGGACACAATTTGGCTGACGTTGGATCGTAACGCAAAAGTCAGAGGGGACGCGTTTTGTAGAGGAAAGGTTTTCAATGCAGGTGTTGTTGCAGTGTTGAGCTTGTATCGATGTTACAGCAGTCTCTACAGAACACGGTGCAGGCCTTATGTATGCACTTTAGGTACTCCCCGTCCCGTCCCGTCCCGGACAGTCAAATCGATTGCAGGCGCGGGATGTGATATGGGAATTCTAGACTGAGTGGTTGGCAATGGATAACGTGGTTTATTAATGTCTTTCATCAGAGAGTAGGTGTACTTGATGAAGAAGTTGTTCTGAGGTGCGACCGCATTGATGAGCGTCAACAGACCCCACCAGAGACCCCATCCGGTGCTGAGGAGAAGGCCCATTGGCTTAGTTCGGATGAGGACCCTGACCTTTCTGTAAAATAAAGAACACAGTGAGAGGAACAGGTTCATTACAACAGCACTGCCGGTCATGGTCTTTTCCACCAAGAAGAGAAGGGGCTCGTTTAGCTTTCCTCCACAATACTAAGAAGGCGCTGCTCTTGTTCCTTTGTCAGATTGGTAAAACGCTGAGAATGTCTGAGGAATGTGAGAAGTCGGAGCGTGGGGACGACCTTGAGGGAGAGAAGCCTTGTTTTTCTTGCCTTTTCTTCTTTCGGCGATCTCTCTCCCAGTGACCTCAGTTCCCACAGTAGTGGCATGAGCCTTCTGTCCTTCACAGCTGGGCCTACAGTGTGTACCACGCGGATAGCTGGTACACGTCCCTGTCCAGGCGAGCAAGGCTGGCTACTGTCTCTGCGAAAAGACTTTTCCTGCCACGATGCATGAACTGAGGCATAAGCAAAGTTTGCGCATTAATAGTCATGAGGATGTCTCGCTGTCTGTCGTATTAACGTTGCATAATAGACTCCTCCCACATATTGGCATTCCTGACCATTCCTATCTCTTCTTTAAACATTCGTTTGTTGGATTTCCTCCTTTATATTCATTGTCTTGCTCACTCCCTTCTCTTTTCTCTTAAACATGATTAAGATAATGCACCTCTCTCTCTCTCTCTCTCTCTGTCTGTCTCTGTCTCTGTCTGTGTAGGGGTCTTCACTGGGCGCGGCTCACGTCCTGGGCCTGGCTGTGTTGGTGGTTCACCTGCACGAGTCCAAAGCCCATTGCCCCCTGGTGCTACCCCGGATTATTCCCTTCTCCGAAGTTCTGTGTTCTGACCTGCCCTGCAGCACCGACACCGAAATGAGCTTCTGCCTCAGGTGAGGAGGGAAAGACCTGCTGCAATCTTCAGCATCTCGAACCTTCATCATGCTCATTCAGAAACTCACAAAGTGGCCACAGGGATGTTGGGAACGGCCCATCGCACCCCCGTGATGCTCTACTGGGCTGCGGTCTGGGGACCCCAGTAAACTGCATTAGCTCATCCTTGGCCAGGACCAACGAGTTATGCATTCTGATATGCCTTTCTGCACACCGCTGGTGTACTGTACCCTCATTTGCTTGTTGTCTGCCTGCCTCACACTGTCTGCCTGCCTGCTGGCACACTGCCTGCCCACACTGCCTGCCTGCTGGCACACTGCCTGCCTCACACTGTCTGCCTGCCTACCCACACTGCCTGCCTGCTGGCACACTGCCTGCCTCACACTGTCTGCCTGCCTGCCTCACACTGCCTGCCTGCTGGCACACTGCCTGCCTCACACTGTCTGCCTGCCTGCCTCACACTGCCTGCCTGCCGGCACACTGCCTGCCTCACACTGTCTGCCTGCCTGCCTCACACTGTCTGCCTGCCTGCCCACACTGCCTGCCTGCTGGCACACTGCCTGCTTGTTGGCACACTGCCTGCCCACACCGTTTTCTCCCACTGGACTGCCTCTTACCAGCCTTTTTTTTTTTTTTTTTTGCTAAACCATTCTTGGTGAACACTAGACTCTGTTGTGTGTGTGAAAAGGGTGGCCGCTTTCTGCAGGAACCGTCTGGCACCGCCAATCATACCATGCTCAGTCATTCAGGTCATTCATTTGGCTTATTTCCACATTCAGTCGAACTGTAACTGAATGCCTCAATGCCTGTCTGCCGGCATACATTTGGCAAAGTGGGTGTTGTTCCTAATAAACTGGCCACTGAGTGTAGGTAGTGCGCACTCTGGTGGGTTCTCTCGGGTCTTTGATTACGCATGGTTTTTATGTTGATAATGAGGTGATGCGGCACCCTTGCGTTGTAGAGCTGGTGAATCAAGGCTGACGGGTATGTAAGCAGAATAAACTGTCCTGGGGCCCAGTTTCTCTTCACAAGTGAAACTCACCAGGGACAAATTTGTCTGTACAGATAAAACTTGCACAGTGATGGTGTTTATTACAGGTAAAGCACACGCTGGGGGCTGGGATTTTCTTTACTAGTGAAAGCCTGCAGGGACTTCGTTTCATCTGGGACTCTTACGTTGTCTGTCTCCACTAGGATCTGCGTGGCTGCAGCTTCCTACGGGCTGTGTCGAAGCGCCTCCTCGCCTGAATGTCTGCAGCAGTACGTTCCCAGCAGCCTGTGCAGAAAGGTGCGAGCTCCTGCGAACAGAACTCGCACGCAGCAGAAATCTTTCAGTTGGAATTAACATTAAATTAATGTCACAAAAGCTGAAAGCAAAATTCTGTGTGTGTGTGTGGGTTTGCAGCTGTTGCACCTGATCCCCAGACTCTTGGTGGATGCCAGGGAGCAATCGGGTGTAGGGGTGGAAGGAGAGGAAGACGAGATGCCGGGGATGTGGAAGAAGGTGACGGACCCCTGTGTCTCCTGGCACAGCTCGGTGTTGGCCCTATGGAGACAAGCCCCATTCCGTACCTTGCGAGCTCTGCCGGACTACCAGGTGCGGACATTGTGACATGAATCTAAGATCTGAGAAAAACAAACTGCGTTTCATTCCTTCAGCAGATAATACTTGGTTCCCAGGCTGTATTCGGTTTATTAAAATCTACAGTTTATTAAATGCTCTTGACCAAAGCCAGATGTGATAGAGGTGAATAAACTATCAGACTTCAAACACTCTTTGTTTTTAGCTGACGTTTATGTAGGTGTCTGGGGCTACTTATGGGTTTGTGTGTCTAGCTCTCGTTCGCAGAGTGGGTGGCATTTGAGCTTGGAGTCCAGAGAAGCCGAGACGCCCTCTCCGATTCTGAGAGGTACCGACACACACCTGGTACCCTGCACACCTGAATCGACCTAAACTCACACAGCACGCTTCCCTATAGCCGCAACACTGTCCTCTTAATTTCCTCGTGTGCGTGTGCGTGTGCGTTGCAGACAGGAGTACCAGCAGTGGGCATGCCAGCACCTGTACCTGCCAATCACATCGGAGGCAGGGGGCTGTGCTGGAGACATAAGGCGTGCCTGTGCTCAGATAGTCCGCGCCATCTTGGATTGGGATATCTGGTTAGTGCTGTGTCAGTACTGTATTGGATCAGAGATTTTTATTTATTTCATTTTTTACTGCTGCTGGATCAGTACCACGCGTCAGGGACAGGAATCTTCCACACCTGTCCTATGTGACTGTGACTGACTTTATTTTGTTTCTCAGTATATCACTAAAAACCCTATCCTTTCTGTCCACAGTGTGCAGACGACCCAGCACAGACTGCCTGAGGCAGATACCTGTCTCCCAGACCTCCTCTCGAGACTTCAGGTAGTTGAAACTCAAGAGTGTTATAGTGGAATAATTTGGTTTTGCTCATAAAAATTAAAAATACGATTTATTGTTACGACACAGAAAAAGTGCAAAATACCTAGTTTTATTCGACTTGTCTTCCTCCATGATCACGTGCAGCAGTGAAACCCCAACAGCATTGGTGGTAATAGTGACCTCCCCTGCAGGAGCTGGTTTATGAACTTGAACTAACCCGTGCTTCTGGCCGAGAGGACCGAGACGGGGCAAACTTCCTCGTTGATCTGATTTCTGAGAGGTGCTCCACGACCCGTGACCTGGAGACTGTCGGCAGTCAGTTAGACTTTCAGCAGACCCTACGCACATGGAGCAGGTACAAACACCCCCCCCTGAAAACGCGCTCCCTAAAGACCTCACACCACAGCTCCCGTACCGTGTTTTAATGCCATTATAGGGTAGTGGTGTCGCTCCCTGCCACGATGCTGGTGGCAGTGAAGAGTCGCGAAGGGAGGCTTTCACTGGACTGCAGGAGGTTCACGGAGCACGTAAATCACAGACACGTGAGTAACAGAGACCGCTAAGATTTACATTCTTTATTGTCCTTTTCTGTTGTCCGTTTCCACCATCTGTGCATGGCCTTTACATATGAACAGGATGGTAGCGAAGCCAGGACAGCTCTTAAGTCCTTCTTTACGTTGTAGGCAGTTTTCGTGCCTGGTCTTACTCTCCTCTCTTTCTCTCTCAGAGGAATGGCTGCGTCCCGGCCTGCCGGCTGCCCTACCGCCTCACTGCACATTTCTTCAGGGTGAATAACATGTGCAACATGTTATTTTAACGTGTTTTTTAACTTGCAGTGTTTGGGTCTGAGAAGTGTTATTCAGCTCTGTTGGACTGTTTGCAAGGATGTCTTGGGGGGGGGTCTGTGTGAAACTAATTATTCAAGTAGCATTTTCAAAAGGTCAAAATGGGTTAGTGGTCAAAAGAATTAACCTTTTAAAATTAGATGCATACATGCTTATATTTATATACTAGTTTTTTTCCCCCCAGTTTAAGACATGTCCTTATCTCTTTATTCTGTCTTCTCTCTGCTCCACCTGCAGGGGGTGCTGACCACCAGTTTGCGCTGTGATCACCCCAGTAGAGCTGTGAACGAACTGCTATCCCTGCTCTGTCAGCAGTGCCCGCTGCTCCTCGTCTCTGCAGGGGTACGGCCGAGACTTTTCGTCTGTCCCCTCTCGCTCGTCTGTCTCAGTAATTTCTCATGCCTTCCACCTTGCCTCACTGTGGAATGATGTGTTTCAGAGCTGTTATTTTTCACTGCTAAAGAAACTTGAAATGGTTCACGTGAAAACGTTGTGTGTGTTTGTGTGCGTGTGTGTGTCTGTGCGTGTGTTGGACAGTGCTGGTGGGCACGGCTGTGCCCTGTGCTGGTCTCTCTGTGGAATCGACTGACAGGGGACCCACTGCCAGAGGAGCTGCAATGCCTTGCGGACTGCAGCGCCTGGGCCTTCAGGTAATACACCTGAGCTGTGAAAATACACCCTCTCGGTTTCAGCTTCTTATGCAGTCCACAGTGTATGCACGTGTGCTGTGCTTAACCGTTTCAGCTTCTTATGCAGTCCACAGTGTATGCACGTGTGCTGTGCTTAACCGTTTCAGCTTCTTATGCAGTCC
>JAOVYW010073505.1:0-19903 GCA_025775045.1 Hiodon tergisus
AAGGCAGAAGACCACGGACACCCAGCCGTGTGTGTGTGTGTGTGTGTGTGTGTGTGTGTGTGTGTGTGTGTGTGTGTATGTGTGTGTGTGTGTGTGAACAATTAAGGTTGAAGATAAAACCTAGGTTTGGAAAAAAATCTTGGACTTCTGACAGGAGTTATCAAAGTTCCACATGGTATCTTACACAATACCAATTAAGTAACAAATGTTCAGGTTATGGGATCCTAATTGATTTTGAAGTGCAATAAAACATGTAACCCAAGCCCTGGGGAGCAGTGAAACAACATCAAACAAATACACTAATTATACTGTAATCTAAGGCTGGTTCAGCAATTATGAGTCTGTGCGCATCATTTTGACATGGTGTGTGAACACGGTTTCCTCTGGGAACTTTTCAGTGGGAAAAACCACAATACTCAACCTTGTCATTCAGCTTTCTTCAGTGGTTCATGTGCACGCTGAAGGCGGCATTGTTTTACAAAGCAGTGAGAATTGTCCTCTTCTCATTTGTCAAACACCCAAGAAGTAATTAATTCATTAGTCATTGTATGTGTATCTTCACCCAGTTTACCTTCCACCACATATAGGAGTGAGGACTGATATGAAAGTTTTGTTTTTCTTATTAGCATTTATTGAAAACACTGTGAGAAAGGTACGCACGACAAATGAACTAATGCGTCACTTTTGTCAACACCACACCTTGTTTTTAAAATGGTTGTCTTTTGTTGGGTTTATGAGCCAGAATGTCCTTGGATCTCTCATTGTAACAGAGTGGAAATTTGTAGACATTTAGCGATTGGGGATGGTGATTCATTTGTTGATCTGAGGGCTGTTAGATGCTGGGCAAAGGATCTCAAGGGCAGGAAAACTGATTTCAATTAAAAGCTTCAATCTGTTCTGCAGCCACAAAGACAATGAAAAAGATTAAGCTTATTAAACCTGAATGCTGCTTCATAACCAGCAAGATTGTGATTTCTATATAACTGACAAAGCAAATACAGTCATCATTTATCAGCAATGAACAGGTTAAGGACTGATTAAATAATTAAAATGCAACTCTAATGTAGTTATTACCCAAAAGTAAGTACAATTCTTTCTCTCACACAGTCTCTCTTGTTATGCTATAAAAAAGAATGAGGGAAAAATGCCATTTGAAAAGTATTTGATAAAATGCTACTCAATTACAAAATAGATTATTCAATTAAACAACAGTATGCTAATCATTTTGTTTGTTTAACATGAAACTACGCTATTACTTTAGGCCCTGAAGTCCTGACCGCTCCTAGTCCAGCATTCCAAATTTTTTCTCATACGAGTTTTATTTATGGTTGACCAATTAATAAGGAAAAACTTCCAGATTCAAAATGATCCTAATACTACCCTCATCATTCTCAGAGGAACTACCTTTTAGGAATATTTACTTTGTGTTATGCATTCAGCTCCATGAAGGTTCAATATTGACAGAGTTTTAAAAGAGTTTCCAGTAAAATGTATTTGAATTAAACATTTTTCATTACTGTAAGATGTCTCAGTTTGACCGCCCAAAACGCTCACGTTCCTAAACTAAATTATTCAGTCATTCTGTGGTGATGAACATGACGTCACCTCTCAGAAGCACATTGTTCTAGCTTCAAGGTTTGCCTCGACGTAAACCAACAAGGAAAACATTGGTCCTGCAACAGAGTGGCAGATGTTTCACACGCTCCACCTGGCCCTCCTGTTCCTGCTTACACAGACACATACAAGATAATCAAGGTTTAGCTCCGGTCTCTGATCTAGGGAGGTTGGTACTCAGTGTGGAGTCCTTGAAGGGATTTAATTACCTTTTCACACCCCCAAATTTAGGCAGATCTAGTGTTCTTAACCACTTTAGAGGGGAGGTGCCAGGAAAACTTATTTATTTACCCTTTGGCATTAGCACTTGTTCAAAAGCAGCTCTTTTTGTTTTCTTTATTTACTTTTTTCCGTGACTCCATTTGGTCTTGGAATTTAATGCCCCTGGGTCATAATTCAGTGTAAGGGCCATATCAGTGTCTCTACTCTGCTCACCTACATTTCCTTCAGTAAGTGGATTTTTGACCAGGAAGGACACCACAATTTCCATTTAGAGTATAGCTGTTCTGAATTTGTTAAGTATTCAAGGCACTTTAAATGCTTGTGTTCGGACATTATAAATACATACCCACAACAATAATACTGTAGTGTTAATAAATTAAGAGTTTATCATACTGTCTAGGATGTTAAAAGTAAGACAAAAGGTCCTTTTATGAGTGTAGGCGTTACATTACTAAGCACTAAAAAAATTTTTTATACAGATGGATCAGAGCAACACTACAATTTAAAACCTTCTCAGAATATCCGTGTAGATTTTTAAAATGAGGATTTGATGTTGTTGTAAATAAAAATAAAAGCTGTGGTGTTTATGCATTAATTTATGGGTCTTAACAGTCATCACTTTGAACAGCATTAGCCATCCTGGAACAATGTTTTTGAATGTTTTGATAAAACTATGTTTTTGAATGTTTTGTGGTATAGCTTGTTCCACGGCTGGGAGTCAGTGGTCAGCGCCTTCCCATTCTCTCACTTCACCACAGCCCATTGTCAACCGACACGTCCCTTTTCATCCCGCTCCACAAGTGTAATCAAATAAAGTGGCCAGCCTATGGTGACCCTGTCAACGCGTCTGCAGGAATCAGACGCTGTTGTGATTCCATCACATCTGTCAAAGGTCAGGGAGTCTGCAACCCATTGCATTCTCCAGCAGCCATTGAAATTAAAAAAAAGGAGAATTACGCTTAATTACGAAATAGTTAAATTTTTTCTCAATTGTAGATTATATCCTAAATCATAATATTAAATAAATGGAAATTGTGAATAGTTCTGGACTGTCAATTGTATCATCCTGGGCGAATTTAGAGGAAAATTCCATTATTTTAAACCTTTAACACCTCTTTACTTACTCCAATATTCCTGTTAAAAAATTTAGATTATTTTTGCCTTGTATTACGCCTTGAATATGTTAATTTGGCTTCAATAATATTCAGTTATTCCTTGTGAAAGCCAAATGTCTTTGTCCGAAGTTTCATTGTAGACATTTTATTTACAGTGCTTATCAAATTGGGCATTATGTTTATAAAGTCTTCCAAAAGGGAATACGTTTTACTTTACTATTCACAGTACTAAAATCAATATGTAAAAAACAACTCTTGCAGTAATGAAACATAATTACAGTTACTTATCTTATCTCTGCACACATAAATGATACAATCCTAATGACGTGGATTAACACTCTTAGCCAATCTAACCATTTGGGTCAAGCATTTGGTTTTTGAAATGCTAATGTTCTTGACATAAGAGGTGTGACTGCAAACCATAGTGGTTTGATGGTTGAATTAATATAATATAATGGAAAGAAACAGCTGTGTGCAGGAAAAATGTGAACATATTTTTGCTTTTAGTAGAAAAAAAAAAAAGTTCATTTGGGGGAGCATGTTGTATACTGCAGTGTGCAGGGATTAGTTTCTGCAACATTAAAATCTTGAATCTCTTGGGTGTGCTGCTATAGTTTCTTCTATCCCTTCTCTGGTCAAAGCTAATATGTGGTTTGAATGTTATTTATGTTACTTTTTAATTTTACTCTTTGTACTACCCATAAAGCCCCCTATAGGTATTGAAGAAAACTGCATTCTGCAAAGCCCCAAGTAATTAGTAGACGTGTATGACACCAATGGTCAGAGTACAGATTTTCCACACCGGCAACGGTGCTGGAGTACCTCTGCCCTACAGTATGTTTGCTTCATTTGCACAGTTTATTATTGTTAGCATTCAAATGCTTAAAGGGATCGAATCTGTTTGCTTATGCAGAAGACCACACCAGCTGTTCTGAGTAATAGGGTTGAATAACATCTTTAGTCCATTAAATCATCACAACACTGCTTCCTTTTTTAGAACTTTGCATCATTATTTGAATTTTAAGTCTATCACTATCCCATCGTTATTATTATTATTAGGATCGGTATCATGATATGTATTCTTTGTATTAGATATGTCATACGTTTTGTGTTTTATGTGCTTTTTTGCTGTCTGGACACAAGTTCCGTGGAACAGAATCACTCAAGCCACTCAAGCCAGACCGTTTTGACTGTAATGAGTTTGCTTACTGTTTTGCAAACAACTCAGGAGCAGCAAGAGTGGCTTGTTTTAAACATCAAATGTCAGATCATTCTCGCAGTTATAAAGACTACATAGCTTTGAGAATTAGTACTATACACTAATGAAGTTTACTAAAATGCCGTTTTAGTCAGTAATAATAGGGGGCAGCTTTATAGGCAGTGCAAAGATGAACTACACTTTATTTTATTTTTTACACATTTGCAGTAAATATTTTAGACAGTAAGAGGTTAGAATAGGCTCAGAAAGGCTCAGAAAGGCTCAGAAAGACTTAGGCACTGTAGTTGCTCCTACATTGTTAGGATGAAATCATTGTGCAAATGATTTAAAAGGATACCCAGATGTTAAGAATACATAGCTGTAGAATTTTGTTAAAAAGAGGTAATGCTAAAACCTTACAAAGCCTTAGCTGGAAATCACCTGATGCTCTGGTCATCATAAATAACGACGTCAAAGCCTGTGAAAAAGTACAATGGAAGGAAGCTAGGCTAGTACAGGCAGAGACTAAGGGAAGAGATAATCCATTTTAGAAATCCTGGTGAGGGTTGCCAGAGCCGATCCTGGCAGGCATAGGGCACAAGGCAGGGATACACCCAGGACAGAACGCCAGGCTATGCACACACAGAGAAATTTAGTATGGGCAATGAACCTAACCCGCAAGTCTCCAAGACGGTGGGAGGAATCCGGAGGGCGCAAAGAAAACCCACACGGACACGGGGATAACTTTCAAACTCCACACAGACAGGCACCCAGAGCTGGGACTCAAACCTGATCCCCAGCGCTGTGAGAAGGAGCACTAACCACCGCGCCATTGTGCTGCCCAAGAGCTAATCTAAGTGTTTTAATTGTTAAAAGGAATGAATAAAGTGAAATACACAATTAATTCAGAGACTAGCAGTCACGGGTGGAAATTGGATTGAGGCAAGTTTAAAACTGATGTGAGGAAGTACTCCTTCACCCAGAGGGTCATAAATGCATGGAATGCACTGCCAGCATTTCTAGGGGAAGCAAACACATCCTTTTAAACCAAACTTGGCGCAGTGTTGTGAGATCTTTAGGTTTAGATGAATGAAGATCGAAGATAGGTGCATTGAGGCAAGGTGGTCTGTTCTCGAGATTACATGCTTCCGTGTCCTTATTTAAAACTTCATTTTGGGTTGTGTGTTGTTGCATTTCCACTTTGCAATGGAAATAAGAAAAGGGATTCATTGACAACCCATGGCTTGCACAGTTGGGCCGCTGCAGAAACAAAGCTGTGTACCTGCCGGGGCTCCCGGTCCCTGCCCTTGGAATCCAGAAGCTGTGACGTCAATGGGAGACTCGTTAACAGCCATGTCTCTAATCTCCCAGGCCCACAAATCAAGCATGTTTTGTATAAACTCTGGAACTCAGTGTGATAAATGAGAGAGATAAAGCTGCCCGGGACAAGATTCTATCAGCTCTAGGGGCCAGCAGTGTTTGCACTGAATCGCACCGGATATTAATCACGGCCCCTGAGAGCTTCTCTCGTGAAGCATCACACATAAGCTGGGAAGCATGGAAAATACCTATTGCAGACCAGAAATTATCCCATAACCAGTTTCCTTTTCTTTTTTTTCTTAAATAAGTCGTTTTGAGAAATGACATAAAGCAGAGTTTCTCAACCCTGTTCCTAGAGGACCCCCAACACTACACATTTTGCAACACTACCCAGTTCAGGTCATTAAGTGCTCTACTAATGAGTTAATCAGTAGATTCAGGTGTGTAAAATAAGGGAGACATGCAAAATGTGTAGTGTTGGAAGTCCTCCAGGGTTGAGAAACTCTGACATAAAGCAAATAGAATGTTCTATCTCTGAAACAAGGGACAAGCCTGTTTAGTTGAACACTAGCTGAAAGGATATTGATTGATAAGATTGAGACATACAGGTCTTATTTAGTTTGTAAAACTTTAGTAATGTAAAACAGATAGTTACATAAAGTTCATTTAAAAACAAATGTAGCTCCTTAACCTGTCGGCCACTTTGGCTCTAACTTTTTTTCACATCAAATATAAAATTATATAGTACTCTTAGGGCACTCTTAGAGAAAAAACACAATGTATTTACATCTGGACCGATTGTAAAAATAGATGCATTACCCATTTACCAGGTGTTCTTTTTGACCTAAGATAAATTTACAAAAGCAAAATTCACACATTTTTCTATATAGAATAAAGTAGAGGCCAGAAATTATTCTGTTTGCTCTGACTACATGTGTTGTATTGGGTTCATTGTTAAGCAAACTATATGACTATAATCTCAATTAAGCCTACACAAGTATCATACTGTTTAACACTCCATAGTATAACAATCAAACTATTACCACTTAACAATCTTTGTATCAGAAATACAGCATTACAAAAAAAAAAAAAAATCACACTTCAGCCACAAAAGATACTTTTGGACTATGAATCCAGGAATTGTTGTCAGACATGGTTTTACTGAAAGGGCAACCTGGCAACATAAATAACTTCTGCAATTATTTTACCAGATCTTACATTCCTTTAATTCATAAATATATTAATTAAAACTGTATCTCCCAGTTTTCATATGTTTACGCTGACGCAGTGAGAAAAGTCACCTTGAATACTGGGGTTTTCCCACAGCTTCGTTTGTTTTACTGGAGTTGTGGTTGACAGGATGTGTTGCAGATCCTTCCTACTATTCTTACTATTGTTATTTATTGGGAATATTAAACTCACCATGTGCTGAACAAATCCCTCTTTCCTGGGAGCGATAATAAACACACTAAATAAGGAGGGAAAGGGAGGGATGGAGAAAGATAACTCAGAGCAGCTGTTTCTGTGGGATTCAGAGAGATAGCGAAGAACAGATCAACAATTATCTGTTCAGGGGAACCCTGACTGCAGACAGTCGGCTCAGCAAACTCAGCCAGTGGGAGAGTTTTCAACCAATCGCCATGCTGGATATTGAGCCACAGGAAATAGTTTGGGCCACAGACCGATCTGCCTAAAAAACATTCCAACCCTTTGACTGGAGGGCAAGGAAAGGAGAAACATCATTGTGCGCCATGAAGAACCAACAAAAATGTTTGCTTAGAGTGGTGCTGCTACTCATAGTGTCTCGTTGCAGACAACCCAGAAAAGATTTACACACCCAAAAGGCAGACACCAACCCACTCGAGCCAAGAGAAACCAGCGAATGTGTTTATGGACTTTTTTCTCTCTCCCAGACCACAATCTTTCCGGCTGCTGGTTTGAATGTGCCTCCATTACAATGCATGACTTTCATTTAAAACTCTTTCCCCCCACTCCCTAAACAAATCTTCATCAGCATTTCTAACTGTTCAACTGTATGTTTACTTTTTTGTCTTTAAAGAATGCTGATTAGAGTAGTTACAACTTCAGTTATTGAATGACCAATAGCAGTAATGCTAGTTTTACTTGAAACCCTTTTAGTTATGTCGAAACATTGAAAAGCAATGTTGCCACCCTCAATGGCTTTATTAGTTGCATATTTATGTCTTCATTCACCTGGGAAGATTCTAAATGTATTGAAATTAATTCACAAAAAGCACCAATGTTGCAGTAAATATACATCCAAAGAGATCATCTTTACATTCTGCAAAAACATGGGATTTTAAAATTATCACATTGAAACCCATTGATTCAAAAATACAACAGTCACATAGGCAAAATATTTTGTCACTTTATGAAATGAGTAAGTTTATTAAATTTAAGTTGTTAGAAAAGCAAAAAAGAAATATAATCTAATTACTCAATATGAGTAAAGAGAAAAGAAAATGGGAAGATCTGCTTTGCATTACATGGTCTGGAAAACGGCTGGTGGTTTGCCATAGGCATTTTACTCACAGCTTTGATAAACTTCAAAGAGAGGACCGAAGATCTGAACAGTGAGAGTAGACCTGATGCCATCATTTGACAAAGTTCTCCACTGCAGCTGCTTGGTGTTTGGATTCATTTGGAAAGCGTAGTATATTAAAGTTGCCACTTCTCAGAGTAATTTGCTTTTAGGTAAATAAAATTGCCAATGGAAACTTTGTGTGAAAATATTTAGGCAAAGCTTACAGCTTGCAGATGGACAGGAATGATGAGTGTATCAGCTTATATACAGACTCCACAGGTTTTAACTGTATAATCTTAGGTCGTCACTTTAACGTCTTTATTATGCACTAAAAACATCAAGTTAAACCTGGAATTAGAAAAAAAACCCAGAGTTTCTGTTTCGACTATTTTAAAATCATAATGTTGAACGTCATTCTGTAACAATATGTGCAATCTTTTTAAACCATTCACCCTAAATGGTATGCTATTGTCAGTAATTAAAATACATGAGTCAATATTGGATCCCACATAAATATTAATCATGTCCTATAAAATAATAAAATAATAAAATAAGAATTCCAAATAATCAACATCTGTGTAATGGTCACAAATCAGCTGTTACGTTTCATTTTCATAGAATGGTTGGCCTATACAATCCTTTATGTAATGGTATGTGCAAACTTGTGGTTTGGTTTGGTTTTAGTATTGCTAACGGTTTCTTGAATAAACCGTCTTATGTACACAATTACCGCAGCTAGCCCTTAAGCCACACTTTGTTTATATACTAGTGAATTGTGGTTATTTTCTGCTGATGAATATCTTAGCCATCCTTATACAGCTCAAAAAAGGCCAAAGTGTTTGTTTCGAAACTGATAGCAATCTCGTTTTAATCAGCAGTGATTGGAAATGATGCTGCAGAGACTTAAGTTTCTAAAGCCTTTGCACATTGTCCTCCGCTGAAGAGTACACTGACACAGAATGAGAAATTCTAGGCCATAACAGCAAGATAAACCCATCAGGTGATGGGGAGATAAGCTATTGCTGCCATGACTTGCACACCGATTCCAGGAGAAAGCTGAGGCACAAGGGTACTGCAGGAGTCCCAGAACTCAAAAAGGAATGCATGTTATAAAGCACTTTTGAAAGATCAGAATTTTTTTGGCTTTTGCCTTCGATATGCATTCGTTTTTTAATTTATTGTAATCCTTTCCTGGAAACACCAACTTTTTTGTTGTTCAGGAGTGGTAGAGGACGACAGAGTCTTGAGGCAGTGCACTTTTACATGGACATGTTGCTTCATATCATTGACAGAGGTATAGTGTACTCATATCAAAAGCAACATTTTCACCAGTATAACTGCAGCTGTACCTCTACCAGCAATCCACCAGCATAAACTGCTTTCTTTTAGACTTCCCCCACACTCGGAGCACAATCCACAAACCGGACCCAACCAGTGCAGCTTCGATCAAACTGGTTTTAAAGATCTAGGTGAAAAAATTACCAACAAACACACACACAAAAAAGTACATTTTAAATAATAAGAATGAGGATTCAAATTTTCAGGCAGAATACACAAGATCAGGTAGCTAAAGGCTATGATGGTATAATACAAATATTATAATTTCACTTGATCATTATCACAGCAAATTACTATTTCTGTTTTAGGGTTTAGGAAAAAGAAAGTTAAGCAAACCTTCACAAAATTATTATTATTATTTTTTCTGCACTATGCATTTTTATATTGTAATTTCCTGTAGATCTGCGTAACACAAATAAATAATAAGTACATAAAAAAAATATTTGTTTTCCAGTCCATAGTCCAAACCTTTCAAATATTAACAGTAAATACATAAATAGATAAAACTAATAAAAAAAGTTCTAATGATGGAATGAGCATTCTTCTGGAAGCATCCATTTTAAACCATTATGTCTTCTCTGGTGCAACATAATTCACATTTGGATTTAGACTGAGAGAATAAAATGTTCTTCTTGTGTTCTAAAAAGCCTCCGTTCTTATGTTTTACTTTTAGTGTCCTTTTCTTCCTTCTTGTACGTGTCACTCTATTTTCAATTTCCCTTACGGTTTACAAAGGAAGATATAATTCACATACGCAGATCTGGCATGAACTCAAGGATCTTTGACTGCAGGCAAACTCATTTGTGGCAACAGCAGCCCTGCGCACCCTTAAACGCCCTGTGTATTCTCATGGACATCTGCAACAAAACCTGTTCAAATTATAATGCGTGTTGAACCTTTATCAAGAACATAATACTGCGTGGAATCATTCTGTAAAAACAAAAAAACATTCAATGCTAATGCTAGAATGTTTAAATGGTTACTTAGTAGATTGCTCAGGCAAATTTCTTGAAAAGGCATAGCAATGTATCTAGTTTTCTATTACTATCTGCTTACCGATGAGATGTTTTGTAGCTTCTAAAGCAATGATTGTACACTCTATTGTCCAGTTAATATCACTGTTCATGTCTTTTTCCTGATAGTTACTGAGTAGAGTACACACATAAGTGAGCTAAAGGAAATGGAATAAGTCTCCTAAGAGTAGCAGTCGTCTTGCTTTCATTTTTTCCATGGAACTCCAGCCAAGGTACATTTTTATCAGTCTCCAAAGCAAGATACAGTTTTTTTTTAGTTTTTTTTTTTTAACCCAGATTCCATTTCCAGACATGAAAGATATCCATTAAATATGTTTTGTCATTATGCCCAACACTGAGAAATCTTTTTTTTCTACACAGAACAACATTGCAAGATTGTTTATATAATCAACCTTGCAATCGTACTTATATGACTACAATTAATGTAATTTCCTTTATTCAACACCTTTGACTCCTATTTGACTTTTTAAGTATTTAACTTAAATGCGCCTCAACATGACAAATACAACTGTCCATTCAACAGCATGAGAAACTGTCGTGAACGGGATTATTGGTAAAATGTGTGTGGTTTCCAGGCACAAAATCACAAAGCACGGAGTTGAACCTAACCATGATATTTTCCTGCTGTACTCGTTGGGAGGAGACCCTGACTTCGTAAAGAGGTGTGAGGCCCTGAAGGCAGGGAAAGGAAGTGTCTATCCTGTCACTGGATTCATTTCCAATTCTAAATGGCAGGTATACCATCCAGATTCTTTGTAGTCTTTGGCTCATCAGATGCTCATGAGTTACAGTGCCAAAGATTAGTCATCTGGTGATCAAATTCCTCTAGCTTGGCCCTAATGTCATGGGACCTAAACTTTTCCCCTTTCTAAAAAAAACCCAACACAGTCCCTCCCTCCCTTGCTCTTAAACACATGTACAAGCCCCTGTAAAAATGCTAGCCACTTGGCAGGCATGCAAATCTTTTGCATTCAAATCTTTTTTATTTTGGAAAAAAAAAGCATGAGAAGCCCTGTCCTTTGGCAGGGTACCAGAAGTTAAAACCTACAAAATCATTGTTTTCTATTCTTTGTTTTTAAACATGCTTTTTTACCACGGTCCTCACCTGAAAAACCAGAAGCTGATATATTTTCTTCTTTTTTTAGATGAATATATAACTGAATAGCATGGTTATTACTCAAAATCGAAATCGAAAATTCTCTGTACTCCACTTCTTATATCTGCAAATCAACCTGCAGTAATTTTAACTGGCTTTATTTCCACATTATTCTTATTTGTGGTGGCTGGATTTGTCGTTGAAGATTCCAAACTGCACAAAATAATTGCAAATACCCTATAATAATACCCTAACACCCTATACCCTATACTAATGCTTTGAAGTTGTATTTGGAATGTTTAATTAATTTAGCTGCTGCCCCAAATGCAAAGTAAAAAGACATATACTGTATAAAAAATGTATAGTAAAAAACACAAACTACCGTTTACTGAGCAACAAAAATACTATAATTCTGGATCAAACGTAACAATAAAATGGTAAATAAACGTGGCACTACAGGATGATTGGTGTATTAGCAATCCCGCAAAACCAAATAAAACTAGATGCTTTTTGGGCACAAAAAGTGAATTCTGACATTTCATTTGACATTATGCTAATTCTATTAATTTTTACCGCTGCGACACCAGAGACTGTCGGGGATCGGCGATTTGTACGAACTGTCAATCAGATATCTGGGCTTGTAAATATTTTTTCCAGCCTGTTCAAACCACGATATGTGCATTATGTGAGCGCTAGTTTTTGGGATGTTCCCTGTTGTCCTTCACGTCAATGTCCATTCCTCTCTCAGTTTATCTTGCTGCTGTATCACGTGTGCGATTGTAGATTTCTGCACTCCAGTGATCTCTGCCAGTTGGCGATGACTGGTCTTAGACGGCTGGCTTTTGATTTGGTGGAGTAAGGCAATTTTGCGAGCTAGTGTCAAACCTTTCCGTGCCATCTTGTCATAGGTCTGAAATGTTACAGGTAAAAGTTGTTACTGATTGAAACAGCAATAATTCAGCAATGAACCCAGTGACCGCCACAACTCAACTGAAGTAATGGCCGCCACGACACAAGTGTGTACATATGTGTACTGTCCCAATTAAGTGGCATGGCATCGCAGATCAGTGAAGCAAAGTCTGTGTATTTTTTCGATTTGTTTTTGTTCTTTAAGATTTTTCCCAAATAAATGGTGGACCCAATTAACCGGTGGCCCAAATAACCAGAATCCACTATATTCAGAATCAAAGTATAAAACCAAGGTCTGATTTGCAGTTGCATTGCCTCATAATGCTAGTTAAAATAAGATAATGTAAATAAAGTTTGTTTTCATACGGCTACCTGAAGGGTAATATATATTGACCACAGGGTAGGACATTTCTAGGTTAAACATTAAGTGCAGATGGAATGTATATGAACCATATTTTATTAGGCTACTTAAAAGACATTGACAGGAGCATTTTTTAAAGAAAATCTAATATAGAAGTCTAAACATTCAAGAGCTATTATTAATGGTCGCAAGAATGGTAATATGAATCGTTGGGCCCAACCAGCCAGAACCCCACCTTCTTCTTTTCATTTTCAGTCTTAAATTGTTGCTATCCTGCTGAGGATACAAGTTAAGTTTCTTAAATCCTGCGAGGCTTTAAAGTGTGCACTGAACAAGGTGTGAGATGTGAAATTTATCAGGTGGCTTGAACTGTAAAGCTGCAGCCAGTACAGATCATTAAAGTCAAGGCTGATGTCAACTGATGGTAATGTGAGAGGCCAGCTGGCTGAGTCTACTCAGAAGTTACACCGCTTTCCACTCCAAGCTCACACTTCAAAATGAGCAGTGAGTATTTCAAAGAATAATGCTTTCTTTTTTTTAAATAGTACAAAATCACATAATCTGTCAGACTTTCAATTGTTACTACGAGTCTACTACTAACTACTACTGCCAAAACGAAAATTGTGTTTTTTGATGTTGTTGGTGACCATAAATAATTATTATTAGTATGGTTTGTATACATATTGTTGAATTTGTACAAATTCCGCACAAACTGTACTCTATAATTCAGCTTCAGTAGTTTTAAATCATATCATTTGCTGTGTGGTAGCACACAATTAGGCAGCTGAGGGTCAGGCTTTTAAACAGAAGGTTGCAGGTTCTAGTTGTATAAGTGGGGAAAAGTAAAAAATTTGAACTGTGTAGTTCAGGTTGGATAAAATTTAATTCAATTTGCAGAGTACCCCGACCCAAAGTAAGCTTAGTTCAAGATGGTGTGGATTGTTTTTAGTTACCAGCAGACAACAGCCTCTGTTGACTTCTGTACACTGGCATTGCCATCAGAGGGCTGTGTCTAGCTTCCAGTCAGTGCTTGAACCCTGTGTAATGAGATGCATGGCCTGCAGTGGTTAAAGTGATGCATGGCCTGCAGTGTGTAACATGCGATAGCGTGCCTGTTGGGTTGGAGGAACCACCTGTGGATTCCTCATTGCTCTGTGTTTGATGTTGTTTTTGCCAATAGCCGAGAGTAAAACATATAATTGCCCATTCCAAATTAGGAAAAAAATAACGGAAAGGAAGTATAATTAGAGGCAGTCATTGCAACATCTCAAGAGGAATCATACTTAATAGCCATTCCTCAACATCTGCTACCTTAGGCTAAGTTGTATAGTAAAGGTATAGCAAGTAAATTAGTTTTACAAACAAAAATGTACTCCAAATAATGTACACATTCTCAGTCACTGCCTCTTTTTCACACATACATTAACAGTGTACAGATATGTTTAGTAAAATCATTAGAGACGGAATACTTTTGCTGGGCACTGTAAAGCATAGCTAAATGGTAGGATTTGCACTTGGCATATTCCTTAGAGTACTTGTAGTGCTTAATTGTGAAATCATTAAACTTGGCTTTTAAATAAATATTTGCAATTGAGCCTTGTAATAACAATCATCTGAAAAAATACAGAATTGGGGACAGAATAAAAAATGATGTATGCACTCTTTATACATGAACTGGGCTTTTTAGACAGGGTATTTTGTCCCTGGGGCTCGTTGCTACCTTTACACAGCATATATGTTTCGTCTAGAGCTGTAGCCTGTCTCATCTGGTTCACGTTTTCTTTGCTTTGTCTAATGAAACACGACCATTTTTAAAAGATGTTGAGTTATGAGCCTGTCAACAAATACCATGTCCTCTTTGAAGTTGCCTTTGTTATAGAAAGCGGTAAGATGTCATTATGTTATTACCTTTTTTATTTTTTTTAAACTAATATCTGGCAATGATTAATATTACCATTTTCTCTTAATATGGTTTTATATACTTTGACATCAATCTGGGCCATTAAAATTTTTTTAAATGTCAGGCATGTTGGAAGATATCAGACACACAACAGTGTTAAGCAAATAAAAAGCATGGCTTGTGCAGCCTGTGAGTAACCTTACAAGCTGGTGAATAGACTGTAGTCGAGTTGTTTACTGGCACCTATAAAAGCCGAGTGTAAGTTTGTAATCCTCTCCTTCGGGTTACACGTTGGGTCCGGTGTCCCTGGGGTGGTTATTTAAAGTCCATGTGCAGGTAACAATAAGTGTGGTAGGAGTAAACGCTCCTAAAACAATGATATAATAAAAGCAACAATGATTTTAAATTTAAATTTTAAATGATTTTAAGTTTGAACAACATGGTAACACTCAAATTCTTAAAAAGAAACCTTACACCTACCTGTACCAGAGGATGAGTTAGCATTCAGTACAAGGTGCCGATTTTTATTGTCATAAAAACATGGTGGTAATACTTAAAAGGTTTGTGTAGGCTAACCTCACAAATTATTTCTGGTATCATTATATCATTGTGAATCATTGGAGTAAATATAACGACTGAAGTGATTACATGAATCAGCGCTCACATTTGTTTGTTTACTTTTGCAAAACATCAGCTTCGAAGGGACCAAATCAGATTGAATAAATTCCCAAGGACCAAAGGCAGTAATTTCAATAATTAGCATGAAACGTAGTTAAGGCACAGGAATTGAATTGCATTCCATTTAATTCTATCTAATAGCATATAAATGCTTCTGGCCTGGAAACTTCAGTAAAGAGAACTGTTTTTTGTGTGTCTGGTACAGATGGTAAAGTTTCTCTAAAACGTTAAACAAACCAACGACGGGAAAATGCCTCAAAATTATTCCTGTTGCTGATTTGAGGGTGAGCACAACAGCGTGTGATCTTTTTCGTAATGTTTTCATGATGGTCAGATGACAGTGTGATATAATGTCATGTTCCCCATGACAACTGACAACCAAGCTGTTGTGGATAATGAATGGCTGTGGTCATGCAATGCTGAGTGTGAAAAATGCCACAGTTACAACATAGTGCATCTGATGGGGGAGGTGTCGTATTGCATTAGCCCATTTCTAGCTAATGAAATTACATCATAGTTAATTTTCCTGACAATTACATCAAATTCAGAACCCAGACTTTATTCAGAGCTGCCAGTAACACTTTCTATTAAATGCAGACTGAGCCCTATGAACTGGAGCTCACAGAGTACAGACTGAGCCCTGTGAGCTGGAGCTCGCCTGAGCACACACTGAACCCTATGAGCTGAGCTCTCCTGAGTGCAGACTGAGCCCTATGAGCTGGAGTTTGCCCAAGCGCAAATGTAATTTGCCAATGTGACCCAGAAAGTACAATGGCCTTGCACAATTGGCAGACCAATGCCTTGATTGGGGTGGGTGAATCGACAGGGCTTCTCTTTGGCCGTCACTAACCAGGGTGCTTGCATGCTGGCAGTGCCATCGAGTGGGATGTGCCTCTTCACCAATGAGCCAAGAATCACTCATGCAGGCTGTACAGCATTCAGATTGTAAAAGAGACGGATGGCTCAAAGTGGATTGGAATTGGAGGAGACTAGTTGTTCTGTGTCACCCTCCCTGTTTGCAGTGGCAGGACAATTGACGATGTTAAGCTAGATTCTAATTCTTCAGCCCCACACATTAATTTGGACAGTTTGGAGAACGAAGATCAGTATCTATCTTGAATATTGCCTAACTGAAAGCTGGGAAAGCTGTTTTATATTAATTCTCTTAGTTCCTTTGTTCTCGTACATGATGAAAAATGAGAGGCCTCAGCCTGTAACCTCACTGATTACATGGCAGATTCAGAGGGAGGCAGATTCAGGTTGATGAAAAGAGCTTATTCCGACTGATTGAATACAAGCTGCTTGGGAATGACTGCACGGAGGAATTAGACATTTGTCAGGACATGACTAGAGTGGCTATTCCAACAGGTCTTTGAAACGCACTGATCTGTCATTTTATAATGTCATTTTATCAAGGTAATCCAGCATTTTAAATGACATAATTTTGCCTTGACACGAAAATACAGTTTGCACACAGGGTCGTTTTTTACTGCGCAGCAGAACCACAACAAGAGCTATGACATCTGGTGATGTTTAACATTGTCTGCAGCACCGAGGGACAATCATGCTCAAGTAACTCCAGAGATAAGATTGACTTTAGATCCATTTTATCTTTTCATAAAGTCTGAGAAACACTGTTCTTTTTTTTTTTATAACACAGGAAAATGAATAGAGTGAAATGTTAGTTGGCAAGTGGACACCATTTCCTAGCTAGCACAACAGGATTCATTCATTCTTCATATCAGCCATGTCATTACATAAAAATGAGGACAGGACATTCTCAATTTTCCTAGGTTTTTCCCAGATATTTGTCATATCGACTGTGTCACTCGTTAAAATGTAAATCTCAGACCAATAACAAGCATTCCTGAATCTCAGTGGCAGGTCCAAAGGATAAGGGGTACACATGGAATTGCCAGTAGGCTGGAAGCCTACTTTCTTGTAATTTCTTGTAATTTCATGTAATTTATAATAAATATATTACTTTATTACTAAATATATTAATTTGGTTTTACTAATCATAACATGAAAATAATTTCCATTTGTACAGAGAAATCAATTGCATTAATTGAACAGTACCCTACGCAGTTCATTAAACAAGAAACAGATGTTTGTTAGTTTTGTCTTTCTGTTGAAGGAGTCATGGAGAGGTGTGCAGAATGAAAATAAGTCACAGACATGGAAAAAAGCTATTCAGTGATGTGACTCAGTGATGTGATTTTTATATATAAAACAAATGTTAAAGAGGAACACCATGACACGCAGTTTACAGACAGAGACTGTGGACCACTATTTAAGTCTACCCAGTATAGTGATAAAACTACATGCAATTGTTTTTGTGACCTTTGTCCTCATTTTCACGAGTCTCACTCAGAAGTGAAAAAGTGTAACCATATAGTTACAACAAAAACACACCATCACATGTTTTGGGACCTTACTTTTCACGTGAAGCTCTCTTTTGACTCCATAACTCATACTCTAAATTTCTTTCTGCTTGTTAAGTGCTGTTAATACATCACTCACAAAATGTTGCTGTTTCCAATTAGTGATTTCGCTCCTATCCTAGGTAATAACTCTGTTTGGCCCACAGACGTACCTTACTGCTGACTGAACGGAGGTGGATGAATGGTTCTGGGACCAGGCTAAATAATGAGAAGTGAGTTTGTGAAGAAAACTCCCAGTGACTCTAATCTATGGAATGCTGACTCCCTCCGAGGTCAGTAATTGGGGCCACCCCCCACCCCCCAGATCTGCCCTAGCAGCAGGCTTAAACCTGCTTCAGAGCCTTTGTAATTCATCCCCTCAGGTCAGTCAAAAAACAGCTCCTTTGGAACATTTTTTTTTCTTTAGGGGGTTAAAACATTTTCCCCCACATAGTGCATTACACTAGCACACTGACAAACATTTTCTGTGTAAAGTTTGAAAGCAGACGAGACTCACTTGCTAGCTCTGTTTGCTCTTATCAGTGTACACCATCAAGCACAGGGATTTAAATGCATACTTTCTGTAAATATTTGGACACCAAACAGACACCAGAGCACTGTGCTGAGCAGAGTTTGGACATGATTAATTGCGAACTGTAGCGAATCCCCAAATATAGCTGTCAAAATCGCACAGTAGATGTAGTGTCTATTTTTACAAATACACACTTTGATGGATGCACTGTATGTACCCAAACTGTTGTACAGACGGTGTATCTAACCCAGACCCTGGTATGCTTGTGACATATTGAGGTTTTAAGAAATTTAAAGTAGGCAAAAGATATAATGTCTTTCTTTTTTTCAAGCACAACATGGTATTAAAAGACACAGGAAACTACGTATTTAAAAGGTGTCAGTTTCCCTCTTCGAGTGTCTTTTTCTGACATGCAAAATTTTACTTTAATAGACAAGTTAATGTTTTTCATAGATATTTGGGTATTTGGATATTTGTGACCTTCTAACCACAAAAGGCATTGGAATGTGTGTAGAATGATTTAGAACAAATCATCAAATCATTTAAATAGAGAATAGAAACCAAACCCATAAATGCCACAACATGACTTAACAAGTGAGACACAAAGTTGGAGAATGCAGTTTTGCTAAAGGGTATAAACAGTAAAATATATATGTACAATAAATAAGTTAATATTTTTCCAATTTCCTTTTATGCCAAGGGTTTGAGTAACTATTCAGGCAGCATGAGGTAAATCGTGATGGAGTAAATTAACATCTTACAAAGTATAATACAATTAATATTCAGTGGTTTCTTCTTAATTGCAGATCTTGTTCCTTAATATAATGGCAACAAGCCACTTCAGGATTCTGTAAATTTTCTACCAGATTTTATTGTATGATATCAGTTTAATTTTCAAATTAATTGGCTACAATACAATAACAATAACGTTGCAATTGGCCATGGGATATAATACACTTTAAAATAAAAATATTTTATTTTCAAAAATATAAATTTTTATTAAAAAATAATAAGTTCATATTGTATTTTTTAAATACATTTTTAACGACTTGGTATACAATTTTTGGCTCTAGTTAATATCTCAAAAAAAGATAAATTAATTAATTAAACTACAATATCAGCAGGTTAAAATGACATGGTTCCACATAAATCAATCTGAGTTTGGTATATTTTCGTTCCCTTTACGGTTATAATCTCCATTTTAAACTGCTTACCACAATTTAAATTGATTTGGCTTCACAACAAATCCTTTCACTGCTGAATAAATCCCTGTCAAATGGAATGCTTTGAGGAGAAGTGATATTTTCTCCACAGTACGTCGCGTCGTGCTGGGTTCGCTTCTTTATAATTGCCCACTCCCGCCTCCAACCATAAGATTACTACGAAGCTGAGAAACGCTTCTCTAGAGAATGGGAACTTCATTCCCGCGCTCTGCTATACTTGAAATTATGTCAGGGAAATAGCCACCAATGCACACGTGACGCGGTATTCCATCGGTGTGGAAATATGCGTGAAAAAAAAAAAAAAAAGATGTACAATGTAATGTTATTCCGTTTCAGACAAATAAAACGGATTCGAGTCTAAGTAATATCAGGAGCACTCCTCTCCTCTAGCTTTT
>JAOVYW010073506.1:6105-19898 GCA_025775045.1 Hiodon tergisus
CATAGCTGTACAGTTACAGTTAAACTGCCACACTCATATACAGACAACGTAACTGCCACTCAGTCACAAAAACATAGCTGTACAGTTACAGTTAAACTGCCACACTCATATACAGACAACGTAACTGCCACTCAGTCACAAAAACATAGCTGTACAGTTATGCTGCCACATAATTACATGGCTACAGTTATGGTTATACATACATTTTTAAGGTGCTGCAGCCATATAGCTGCCCAGCCACTGTTAGTTAACTGAGAGTTTGCATTACTAAGAGACTGTAACTATGTAATTGTATTAGAGACAGTCTCTTAGTTACAGAATTGCATAGTTACGCAGCCTGTCAGTTACACAAGAGCATAGTTACACTGCCGCTGTTCTGTAGGTACTCAGTTAGACAGCAGGCTATTTATATTGCTAGTCAGTCACACAGATACGCAGGACCTCCATTTGGCTGCCACAGATACTCAGTTATCAGTACAAAAACCAACCAGTGGGAGGACAAACTAATAGTGATTAATTTACCATTTGCCCAACTTTAAAATGGTACAGATGTGTTTACCTGATTCTGTTGCTGACAAAGACAAACGGAGAACAAAAATTTGACAAACCTTAAATTGAATCATGTCCCTGGTACGAGTCCTCTCCTGTAGAAATGTTCTGGTAATGAAGGAGAGGCCATAGTGGTCCTCCTGAGATTGGAGTCATATGAGTCTTGTACTCTTTCAGAAAGCCAGCTGCCTGATTTATCCTGGGTTAATCTGGAATACGAAGATATGTCTGATATGTCTGTATTATTACTTAAAGTAATGTTGCTGTCACGGAGCAATATGCAAAACCCCATAAAGCAGATAGACACTGTGGCAATGTTTTTGTGTAAATCCAAAAACCTTACTGATTCACATCAGTTACCTTACGGTGTCCGTCTGTGATGCGGTGTGTGTGGTAGAAAGGAAGGGATAGAATTCAATTTGGTAGACATGGTCCAATGGGTGTCCAGTGTCAGGTGTCTTCTTGATTTATAAACATGAACACTAGCCGTTAAAGTTAAAGTTGCATGATCAGAACTCAAGGACCGGTTACAGATCGCGGGAAATCGACACATAACCGGCTCTGCGCTTTAGCCACATCTTAGAAACCTTTGGCCGAAAAAGCGGTTGGATGTTGTTTCAGCCCGTGTCATACAGTACAGGACTGTGTCTAACTGCACTTTCGCTTTACTTCCCAAAAGTGTTGGCGTCAAACCATCAGCAATTCTACAATGGCGGAGGTAGAGGAGGTAAGAGTTCAGCTGGAGCCGGTAAAGCAGCCAATGGCAGCGGCGGTTCAGGCGGTACCGTGGCAACGGGGTTGATGGGAGGTAAACGCTGTTTTGTTCTGGGGGAAACAAACCCATGCTCTTGCGCGTTCCCTTCGGCTCAGTGGTGCTCCTGACCGATCGGAATGGAACAAAACCGACAGAACACACAGAGTGATGAAAACCCATTTGGTACCGGAGAACACCATCGCATGCTGTGCTTTGTGGGCACACAGTCAGCGTCAGTCGCGTTGTGAAATGTGCTTGTGTCAGTTGTTTATCCACTCCGACGATTTTCCCAACCGCCCCCACCCTTCAGCTCCCTGGTCACGATTGTCAGTTAGTCTGTGATTATGACTTCACTGCAACATATTTGTAATCCCACTGTGCTGTTCTTGTTTTGTGTTATTGTTCTCTGTGGACTATTATTTGACAAGAGACGGCGGTTTCTTTGTCTCTCATAGCTCCAAAAGTTCTCAGCAAAAAAATTAGTTTGAAGAGCGATCATGCACCGTTTAACATGAGCAAAGACTGAAGCTTTAAACCGCAATAGAAATGGCAAGGTGTATGTTATCCAAGTTGTTGTCAACAGGGTTATAACTTGAGTTTGAGTTTCACAAAAGTGGTATTTTAGTCTCATAATACCCTTGGGTAGTAACACTGACTGGTTCCTGTATCACAACTCATAGCTGATGTGGAGCCCAAATCCCCTGAGTGTCGGTCAAGTGTACTGATGAAGCCAGATAATCAGATTCACTTTTCAATTTCAATTTCGTCAAATAAGTCTGCTGGATTATATACATTTGCTGTAAGTCACTCTAGATAGGAGAGTCTGCTGAAGTAATACAATTTAAAATGTACAAATGTTTTGGGTGAGATTATAAAACCCCATTCTAAAGAACTGGTTTGATCTGAAGTGCAAGATGCCTTGCATATGCCAGAACAAGTAAGGAATTACGGCCTTACGTGTGAAGAAAGTATCTCAAAGTCCTCAGGTTGTCCACACTAAAAGCTATCCTCCTCACCTGTGTGTTTTCCTCTGTTATCTAATGCATGATCCTTTGGCATGGGTGAATCTGAATGATCGTCTCTGTGTTTTTTTTAATGAATATCCCTTCCCAGGGCATTTGTGGAGAGCGTTTTCACTCCTGGTTCTGTGGTTCATGGCTATCTCTCCAGCATGCCGTTTCGGTTCTCACCGAGTCTCGCTGTCCCTTGAGTCAGAATGCCGATGCTAATGCTCTGTCTCGCGCACGCGGAGGTCGCGTGTGACCACAAGTCCAGTCCCAACCCAGTTTGTCTTGTGTGCCATTCCTAATACAGCCACCGTCACACCATTGCATGACAATTTGTGGAACCTACGAGATGTATTTGTAAAGAGGGATGTTTTCTTTTTTCCAGCAAAGATGTCACGGAAATTAAGCTTGCCTACTGAGCTAAAGCCAGACCTGGGTAAGCCTTAACTTCGTGTTTGCATTTTGAGTTTTTAAGCTGGAGTGTATCTCCATCACTACATCTTTTCGAACTTGCAGCTTCAAACCACACGTGTTCATACTGTATATGGGTCGAACGTCCGAACGAATCAATCACAGAGCCAGATCAAAAGCAGCCTTTTCCGTTCTGACAAGCTGCAGGTTAAAGCAGTCGCACGGAGCAGAGGTTGGCCAGGAGGCGTGTCAGAGGCTGTTCTTGTGAGGAACCTCAGAGCTTCCGTGTTTGCAATCTAAGCAGAGTGGAGGCAGCCGCGACAGCGTTTCCGAAAGAAGCACGCGTGTCATATGGAGAAAGGGGACGAGGCCAAGAGTGCCATCTCCTGGGGTGGGGTTCCACAGGACTCTCTCTGCCCCGGGCGCCTGTGAGTGGGCGGGTCCAAGGTTAAACTCAGCTAACCTGCAGTAACCCCTCCCATAAATGACAGAGCCTTCTGTGTGTGTTTGGCCTGCTGACGCTTTCCTATCTGATTGATTGGTCTTTTGGAAATTGTTAGCTAAGCTTCCTTCTTATTGGCTCCTGTTGTGGTCAGATCCAGTATTGGGTATATCTTTTTTTGCTAAACATACCTCTTCAAGGAAAGATTACTTAATTATTTCTTTCTCGTGCCTGGTTTGGTAAACCACTGACAAGTTAAGGGGAGTTTCACCAGTGTTTCACCAGTGTGAGGGTGTTTGCGTGTGGGTGTATGGGGGGGAGTTTCACGAGTGTGAGTGTGAGGGTGTTTGCGTGTGGGTGTATGGGGGGGAGTTTCACAAGTGTGAGTGTGAGGGTGTTTGCGTGTGGGTGTATGGAGGAGGTGTTCCTTTGTGCATGTGAATTGACCAAGCTTTTCAAGATGGATTTGCAACTTTAACGGATTCATAAAATACTAACATAAACTTTTGCCTGTAAAACTCCACACAATTTCACAGTTATCAACTTCCTACATCCCAGTCCATTTTGACTGTGCTGTCAACACTGAATTCATTAAGCTGATGTGTGCATTTACCTGTCCTGTGACCCAGAAATTGTGCCTTGTCCTCCTTAAAAAGGATAACTATTCTGGAACAAAACTGAAGCCAAAAATTGCCACATTCCTGCAATGACAAAAATTTTGACATAGGAAACAGTGTTGTGAGAAGCAGTCACGTGACACGTTGCTTCATTTCTTTTCTGCCTGCCCAATAACAGGGTGTTCGATGTTGCTGGAGCGGGTGCTGTACCTATTTCTCTTTTCTCTTCACTGTCTTCCTATCTGTTTGTCCTCCGCGGGCCGCCGTCCCCCTAGACAACAGGGACAACTCCTTCAGCCGGTCTCGTAGCTCGAGCGTGACCAGCATTGACAAGGAGTCGCGGGAGGCCATCACCTCCTTCCACTTCAGCGAGACGTTCGCCCGCAAGACGGAGGGCACCGTCACGCCCAGCCTGTGGGTGGGCACCTCCCTGGGCACGGTGCTGGTGATCTCCCTCAACCTGCCGCCCCCGGGGGAGCAGAGGCTGCTGCAGCCTGTAATTGTATCGCCAAGTGGTGAGATGCTTGCCGTTTTGGGGGAATGTCATTGTACCCCAGGGACAACCTGCCTCGATTACAAAAGACTTTGTTAGAGTGCCCCTGTAGTTACTCAAATCTGAACCAATTCATTTATTTCCATAACCAGCAAGGGCATGAGATGTAGCATGGTATGATTAGAATGTAAGTTACAATGTAAGTGAATCCTCATCATGGTGATCTCTCTCCATCCCGTTGTGCAAGCTTACAGTTTACAGGTAGCCCTCAAATAAGTGATGTAATCTGTTTAGCCCTGGGTTTCCTTGGCTCTAGTGCTGGAGTGCTGTGTCAGGGGTTGTGTGTGCGGTGTTAGCCCAGGGACTGACCCCTCTATGTGCCCCCCCAGGCACGTTGATACGACTCAAGGGCAGCATCCTAAGGATGGCCTTCCTGGATGCCACAGGGGCCTTCCTCCCCCCAGCCTATGAGCTCTGGTTCGAGCCCAACGCCCCTGACGACCGGGAAGAAAAGGAGAAGCTGAGGAAGCGGCGGCCGGTGTCCGTGTCGCCCTCCACGTCTCAGGAAATAAGCGAGAACCACTATGCCGTGGTCTGCTCAGAGAAGCAGGCCAAGGTGATCGCGGTGCCGTCCCAGACCTGCATCTTCAAACACAACATCACCGAGACGTCCTTTGTGCTGCGCTCCGACGTCGTCCAGATGAGCAGCGGCATCTGCGTGGCGTGCTTCTGCGCCAACGGGCACATCATGACTCTAAGGTAACGGCGTGGCACGTGGATTGGCACCACTCGCATCCCCATCACTTTCACCTGCGCAGCTCGCAGCTGGCATACCTCACCACATCTTACCTCATCTCACAGCTGGCGTCTCGCACAGGTGTTGGTGAGTCAGTGGTGAACTTAATAAACCTACATGAGTCAGTGGTGAACTTGGTAAACCGACATGAGTCAGTGGGAACTTGGTAAACCGATATTACAGGGGTGAATTTAGTAAGCCCACATTACGTGAACTTGGTAAACTCATATTAGCCTGTAAAGAAATATGATGTTTTGTGAGGTTTTATAACCTTACCAGAAATACATACAGCCACAACTTAAATACTTACATACAGGATAGGGGAAGAGAATGAGAAATGTGTCTGTTATAACAGATTTTTTATTTGTCTGTACTATAGGTCTGTCATCGCCTAGCAAAGTCAGTATATATTCATCACAAGAATGAAAATAGCTCGCAATAAATAACAATTATTGTTCAAACCATTGCTAACATTTCAGAAGTGAACTCTGAAAACGGTTGAACTTTGACGTAATAAAAATGGAACAGGCTTCATGGGTTCTCAGGAGCACGGTTCAGTCCGAAAGCGCGAGCAGTGATCCACACTGGGTTTGGGTTACAGCTTCTTCTGTTGGCAATCCACTTAATGTCGGTTTCAGTTTGTATTGTTTTACTTGCCCTTTACTTGGATGACAAAGAATTCATTCAGAGTGCCAATGTGTGAGTGGTTCATGGACATTCCCCTACGAGGTCTCCTTCTAGCATGTCTGATAGCATCATCGCTCTTTAAACATTGGCTTAAACATCTGTGGTCTCACTGGCCAAAGCAAGGTCTAGTTGTTATTGTTAAATAGACACTCAACTTAAACACCCCCCATCCTGTTTAATGCCTTCAGTTTGCTTTGGCTGTTTTACCATTCTAATAACCCTTGTGACGTTCCAGAACTTATTTTTTAACAAAAGAACATTCTGAATTAAATGTGGTGGTTTTGTTATGCACTAAAACATACAGTTGAATATAATTACGTTAGTTTTTGCTTGACGTTTTATGTTGCCTTTCTTCTTCTGATTAAGTCTCCCGGGTAAAAAGGTGTCTAATTAGCGAATTACGATGCTTCGTAGCTAGCACTGCTGTAGCTAGCTAACAGTATGACACCATATTTTCAGACACAGACGGAAAAAACAGTGGTATTGGCATGGAAACCTGGAGGTATGACAGAAAAGCATGATGTTTATGTTGAGCTTGTTTGTTTCGTTGGAGCAGTCAAGTTTTTGAGGCAGAAACTTATAAAACCGATGAACCTCCGTAGATTGGTTCGTCCACCTTAAATTAATTTAATTGCTTTCAGTTTTTTTTTGTTCGGAGGACAACCCCAACTGCCCTTTAATGCTGCTCAGTTTCTTAGGAGAAAGAAACTCTCTTTCCTGCTCTTGGCAAAGACGAAAGGCCGGTTGAGGAGAGAGGGTCAGCCTGGTCTGGGTGCAGCCTTGTTCATTCACAAATTCCCAGCAGCAAGTGGAGCAGGCCCTCCGTCTCCGTCTCCGTACCGGGGAATGGGACGACACCAGGGGCCCTGTCTTCTGACAAAATGCAGCCAGGAGCCCCGCCCTCAGCCCTAGGGACACGCCCTCAGCCCTAGGGACACGCCCTCAGCCCTAGGGACACGCCCAGGCCCACCTTGAGAAACATGCATTCTGTGAGGCTGCCAACCTCCAAAGCATGGACCTCATTGTGCACCTGATGTGGTTTAGTTGATTGGGCCACACTCAGGTTCTTTTCATTAGAATCTTTATGTGGTTTAGTTGATTGGGCCACACTCAGGTTCTTTTCATTAGAAACTTTAAAAGAGGGCAAGCAGAACTGACTAGGAAAGAGGATTAAAAATGAAAAGTTTGCTTATTGGTTTTGGTATTTTAAAGCTAACATTTTAAAGCGTTTTTATTTTTGCTGTTTTCCCCTAAAAGGCTGTTTTCTTTAAGTCTTTATTATTTCGTTATACTTTGTTTAACTTTGTTATCATTATGCCATACAAAAGACGAAAATCAACACTCCGCTTCTCTGTCTGCCCACTCCCACACCAGGGATGCCTGGTGCTACAAGGACCCTCGAGTTAGGGCTGAGACAATGCATTATGCATGGGTTCCTCCAGACCCCTCACATCTGTCTGGGTACTCTCTCCCCAAGCTTGCCCGGTCTAAGGCCCCTGCTAGACGTCAACTACCTGCCCCTGACGGACATGCGGATAGCGAGGACCTTTTGCTTCAGTAACAATGGGCAGGCGATGTATCTGACGTCCCCCACCGAGATCCAGAGGATCACCTACAGCCAGGAAACGTGCGAGAACCTACAGGTGAGGGCTGGGATTCCGACTGAGGGCCGTAGCGTTTACTACTATAAACAGATAGCTAAGTCCTCCAAGGCAGAACACAGACTCGCATTGATCAAACCGAAGAGACAGACTGGAGATGTTTACTGGTGAAGCCTGGCGTTCCGTGCGCTGTTCGAAGTTGGCCCAATATCAGCCCAAGCCGCAGGACTCTCTGTACTGCTTCAAATGCTCTCGTCAGACCTCCATTTCTGTGAACACACCTACGATTTTGTTACCAAGTTTTGCCGAATGAGGTGAAGCGAATTGGAGGGAATTCAAATCGGGCCTAAGGTTAGCGCGACAAGCTCAGCAAGTGCTCTGGCCGGGGCGGCTGGCCGTGCTTGGCTTTTTAAAGATAAAGGGGGCCATGAGATGCATTGGCTAAATTCATTTTTACCTGGTTAGCCTCCGGCTTTATGCACTTAACTGAGGTTTATTACTGAATGTAATGAGGTGGGAAATTTGAGCTGGCAACAGTAGTGTTTAGGCTTGATTTAATGGCCATTTCTGCAGCTTAGACAGAGCAAGTGGCAATGGCAAAATCGATTACATGCCTTTCTTATATTAACCTGGAAACTGGGTTACAATGTCCGGTCTGTGTAATGTGTAATGTAATGTGTCGCATCAAGGTGACAAAAAGTCAAAATGTTATTTTGTCGCTGGGAAAAGGAAAGCTGGATTTTGTGGAAGTGACGTTTGTACGTAACGTTTGATGTGGCTTGATTTTTCTTTTCAGGAGATGCTGGGAGAGCTGTTCACACCAGTTGAGACTCCAGAGGCTCCCAATAGGGGATTCTTCAAGGGGCTGTTTGGGGGAGGGGCACAGTCTCTGGACAGAGAGGAGCTGTGTGAGTGTTGCTGTTTCATAGCCATTCACGCTAAAACCCTGATCATCAGTTTCACAGAAAATGACGCCATAACTCCCTAACATTATGTCTATGGTCTGAGATAAAACTGAGGTCTGAGGATAACAACACAGGATGGGACCTTTGAACTGCGGTTCTTACGGTGGGCAGTCAGTGCAGCTTTTGCAGAATAGAATTCCAGGAGGCTCGACTATCTGTTCTAATAATGTAATAACCTCCCCTCCAAATAATATATTAATAATGTACATACTGGAAAACAAAAGTGACAGTGAAAGTGAAAGTTATCGATGCAGAGCCTTACAACTCTGTATCCCGTGACATATTTTTGACACAATTTCTCTATATTTGTACATTATTTGTGCAGCAATATATGGCATGGAGGTTGTACTGCACTGACCAGAAGGTTGCCATTTTATAAATGTATAAATGATGGTGGATGATCTCACCAGCATACGCTGGCTGGCCTCTGTAGCTGCTCTCCCGTTTCCACCACACCTTTTCTCTCCTGCAGTCGGGGAGTCGGTGGCTGGGAAAGCTTCCCGGAGCCTTGCCCAGCACATCCCGGGGCCAGGAGGCCTCGAGGGCATGAAGGGAGCGGCCTCGGGGGTGGTGGGCGACCTGGCCCGTGCCCGGATTGCCCTGGACGAGAGAGGGCAGAAACTGGGCGAGCTTGAGGAGAGGACAGCAGCCATGATGGCCAGTGCAGACTCCTTCTCCAAACACGCCCACGACGTAAGACAACCCTGCTTTCACCGAGCCATGCTTGTAGCTCTCTGGAACCTTAGATGAAGGCCTAACTTTCTGGTGTTTTCAGTGGTCACATTGCCTTTGGGGTTTTTTCAGTAATCCAATTGATTTTGGGTGTTTGTCAACAATCCTATTGTCTTTGGATGTGTATCAGTAATCATATTGCCTTTTAAGTGTGTGTCAGTAGCCACATTGCTTTTGGGTTGTTTGTCAGTAGTCGCATTGCCTCTGGGTATCTGTCAGTGATCATGCTGCCTTTGTGTTTGTCAGTAGTCACATTGCTTTTGGTTGTATGTCAATACTGAATCGATCAAACTTTGTTATTTTTGCAAAACTAATTTGTTGCCAAGCGCTAAACAAATTTGATTTCCAGAGGGATAGCTAACAGTACACTGCAGGTGGTTCTTTCTTGTTTCTTGGTTCACTCACCAGGGAGATTGGAGAGGAATACTTAAATAGGGTTAGAAGCTGACAATGAAGGGCTGGTAGAATAGATGATTTTTGCGTTTAGTCTTGTGTGACATTATGTAGCTTCAGCAGGGATAAACTATGGCTGCATACAACAAAAATAATATTACAAATAGAGAAGTGACACGTATAGGTTAAAGTGTAATGGACCTAATACTGAACCCTGTGGGACACCACAAATCTGAAAAGTTTGTTAAACCTGAAAGTATTTATTTGCTCACGTTTGAATGATCATGTTGCGTTCGGGGTGTTTGTCAGTAGTCGCATTGCATTGAACGCCCACCGTCACATCGCCTCCTTGTGTCTGTAATTGCACTCTGCACCCCAACCCTCTACTCCAACTGCGCCCTCTCTCTTTTCTCTCTCAGATGATGCTAAAGTGCAAAGACAAGAAGTGGTACCAGTTCTGATCCCGGTGCGTGGAGCTGAAGGGACTCCGTACACAGCGTATTTGTACACAGCTTCCTTTGGAGGATACTTGCCCTTCTCCCTCCCTCATTTGGTTCTGCTGGACAGGGGGATTCGCCTTGGGTAGCCGCTCTTTCCTAGCACAATATTGCATACTGTGTCGCCGCAGTTGTGCGGCCGTACCGAGGAGCAGACAGAGGGGAAACGAAAGAAAACACTTTAAAAGGAAGTAAATCTCCTCGAAGGTGTCTGTTCTGTTCTGTTTTGTTCTGTTTTGTTTTGTTTCAGATTTAGTTTAGTTTTTTTTGTTTCTCGAACCTCAGCAGTGGTAACTGAGGGTTGAAGCTCATCTCAGAACAGGAAACTAACGGGGGAGGATTTCAAAGCTGGGATATCTCCCGTTTCATTTTCATATGCCAAATGTTTTGTGCTGTTGTCTCTGCTGCCCCTGTCTCACCCAACCACCCACCCCACCCAACCACCCAACCCCCCGGGCCAATAAGGAAAAAAACATAAAAACACACACAAAAAAACTTCAAAATGTAAAAAGCTAAGGAAAAAAAAAGAAATATCTATACATACTTATGAATATAAATGATCAACGCTGTATTCACTTCTGACTCTCAAGTGCTAAACAAGAGGATAATCGACTGGTGAAGAGCTACTGAACCGGGATTTCTGTTGCGGATTCTGTCCAAGGGCACGGTGACCTCTGCCACAGAAGGAACTGAAATCGATGGGATGCGTCCTCTGCGTCCCGCCTAGGCACCCCTCGACATGTCTATACCCGTCTGCGTGTTAGTTCACCTCTTTCTCCTTATTTTGGCCGGTCGTCGTGGGTTTATACAAGTCTCGCAGCCTGCACATCTGTGTCTCATATCGATATTAGTCACTTCTGGGTTTTATTTGTCATGTTGCAAGTGTTGTTGTGTGGCTTGTTCAATAGATTTTAATTTCTCGATTATAAAAGGGCTGGTATCGAAAGATGACGCAGAAGTTTATGATATGTAAAAGTTTCGGCGTCACATCGACTTTACTTTTTGGTAAGTGTCTTTGTGTTACACAGGCTGTTTGACGTCAGTACATCAATGGCTCTGGGGGAAAGACATTTTCCATGTACTCTGTTTTATTTTTATTTATTGTTATTTGCCACGTTTTCGTTCCTATGATTTCTCTAGGTGCAGTAACTGAATCAGATACAAAAAGAAACTCCCATTGTTTACATTGTCACATGGTTTACATGCTACGCGTGTTTTTTTTCTTTGGTTTTGCCTCTGGGATGCAGTGACCTTCACTGACCAAAACAGATCATCCCAGTTCTTTTTGGAAACTATGAGGCAAGTTTTTAAACTTGTTTAAATGGGCACCTGGAGCCAAATGTACTGAATGCTCTGTGTGTTATGGATCAGCAAACTATAAATGGAATGAATACAAGCCCCTTTTTTACATATTTATTGGCGTGATTGGTTCAGTTAAAAAAAAGAGTGATGACACTACTGTTGATGTGGGATGGGGCGGGGACACCTTGTCCATTTTTTGGATAACTTTGAGAGCTGGTAGCTTTGCGAAACGGAGAGCATGTGGTAGCTTTTTGGCAAATGCAGTACATGTCACCTGCCAGAAATGCCAAAAGGTATATATTTTCAGACGGTAACGGTTTTGACACAACCCCCCTTCCCTGGGGTCTGTATCGTGCGCCCACCAGAGTGTAAACCATGTGGTGCAGGAATGGCACATGGAGGATTGGCTTCCTCAAACCCCTGCTGTCACGCATTGGTCCGGGTGCCCCCACCACTGTCCCTATCCCCATTCCATTCTCTGTTGTTCTGCCATCACTGCAATGCCTTCCTCTAGCTATGTGTGTCACTGTTTCCATCACCAGGAATTAGTGTCTTTCATCTTGTTGTGAGGAGATCCGCTCACAGGAACCAGGTAGAGCATGCCCTACACAGGACTTCACACCTGGCGTGTACAATACGCTGGAGCAGCCTTTCCTATCCTCTTGGTTAGCATTTAAGGAGACTTAGATCCAATGTTTTTTTTTCTTGGATTGGTTGTCATGCATATTATTAATCTTTACGTGTGTGTGTGTGTGTGTGCGCGTAAGGTATGTGCAGGAACACACATAAATACGCTCACGTGTAAGTATTCATACACAAACATATATTTAAGACATTGTGTTGAGAAATATAGCTCCTTAATAGTGTTTTCAGTGTGAGTCTCACTGGTTTTAACTTTTATCAAGTGTAAGAAAATGCTGCTATTTCTGTTCTGTGTAGGAGTAACATCTCTTCTGACGTTTTTCGCTTTTTCCCCAATGGAGGGACAAGACTTAGTTTTTGTTTCGAATTTCTGCCAAATTTTTACATCCTGATGTAAATAGTGGGACAATCGGAGGCAGATCTGAAAGTCTTGGGTTGGTTTAGTGACACCGGAAGTCATTTGCCATATTCCTTTATGACGCCAAAGAGTTCCTTTGTGTTTTTTTTTCTTTCTTTAAATCGTTGTTCCAGAAATCTCCCAATGTAAAGGGTATCCTGTCGTTCCGTGAAACGGAGCGCGCGAATGCAGGCCGTTTTTCCACACCGCACAACTTGCACACAACAGGCTCTCTCTGTCAGTGCAGCTTATTGCGTGGTTTCCAAATAGTCGAATCAAGAGTGGAATTTGCATAAATTTTAAATGGCATTCTTTGAGAGTAGTGGTGAATTGAGCTGCTGTATACAACGTTGACCTGCGTAGCATGGGTGTGTAAGGATGTGATTTGTTTTGCAATATATTTAATTTCTAGTACCACCGCCATGTTTCGTTAGAATGGTTTTCCAATGAGAAAATCATTTTTGATCACATTTTTGATGACATCGTTGGGTATTTACTGTATGATGTCGTACTTGTTAAAGTATCAGGTTATTGATCTCATTTTTCCAGCCAGTTTGTCTTCGCTGTTCCTTATAAGGCCTTCACCTTTCTGCTCGCCACACATGTTAAGAGAGACAATGATGTCATGTCGATTGCCTGAACTGGGGAGCAACTGCACTTACGCATTTGTATTCATGTTTGGTTTACTGATGATCTTATATTTGTACCTTTGGGGGGGAAAAAGACTATACTTTAAAGGAATTTGATAAAGTAATACTTTTACTCCCTAATTTAAGAAGCTCTCGCATTTAGAAGATATTTAACATGAACTGCGTGCATTAATGGATGTCCATATTGTTCATATTTAAGGATAGGGGTAAGGGACTGGTTTTCCTGGTAAGAAATGCATTTGTATCTCAGACGGGTTTTGGCTGGCCGGAGTGTGAGTTTACAAACAGGGATCTGATTCCGGTTGAGATTTGCCCAAATGCTGGGAAAGTTGAGAGGCAGGTGAATCCTCCACTGTTTCCTGCACAATAGTGGACGCATGATATCCAGTGTTTCCTTACATAAATGCCGTTTCCAGACCTCCGCCTCTCTCTCTCTCTCTCTCTCTCTCTCTCTCTCTCTCTCTCTCGCTCGCTCGCTGTCTCCTGAGCTCGCTTTTCTCTCTCACACGTTCTTTTTTCAGGTGAACTCGCTGCGTTACGACAGTCACGTAAGCGGTAACATTTCCGTTTCTGTTTAATAGGCATTATCGTGCTGTTTCGATAGCTAGTCCTACTGTATCTTCTGGGGAAACGTGTGGTGAAACGTGCGGAGAAGCGTGCGGTGGAGAAGCGTGCGGTGGAGAAGCGTGCGGAGAAGCATACGGAGAAGCATGTGGAGAAGCGTGCAGAGAAGCGTGCGGTGAAGCGTGCGGAGAAGCGTGCGGAGAAGCGTGCGGTGAAGCGTGTGGTGAAACGTGCGGAGAAGCGTGCGGTGGAGAAGCGTGCGGTGGAGAAGCGTGCGGAGAAGCATACGGAGAA
>JAOVYW010073508.1:2116-19897 GCA_025775045.1 Hiodon tergisus
GTAATGGATGGTCAGATGGACTGAAACTAACCTGAAAACGGGGCGTGAGGCAGGTACACCCAGGTTAAAGATTCCAGTCCATCACAAGGCAGGAGACATCCATACACAGGGCAAATTTTTTAGTCATCAGTCCTTGGACCCAGGAAACTAGAGCATCCATCGTTATAGAAACCGCTTTTTTTTTTTTTATACAGTCTTCGGTTGATTATTTTTGTAATCCTGCACATAACAACACACCCTACACTACGGGGTAGTTACAATAATTTTCAAATAATTTAAGAACAGAAAATTACAGGGGTGTTGTGCAATATTTTTCTCTATAAGTGGATCGTAGTTTTTGAGGACCGTTGCCCGAATGAATCGAGGAAACTCAACAACAAAAAAGTCTTCTGAGAAATGTAAATTTTTTTGAGGAAACAGTGTTTTCATTTTATTTTGCATGTTGTCCAGCAAAAATCCATTGGCAGATTAGTGGCAATTCATTGAATCGGTAAATGTCCACGTTGGTTATTATACTGATTACTACTTCTCTCGATTGTTCAACACAGTTTGTTATGTACTTGAGTGCAGAAAACTACTATTGTTGGCTATTGACTATTGTTCTGCAACTGCTTTATAGACAGATGGTGATAATGTAGGATATCTGCCTCTCTGTCCTACATTAAACATCATCACCTTTTCCAAGAACCCATGTAGTGAATCAGGTAATAACAATCATTTATTTGACACAAAAAATTACAATAACTAATAAAAACACAACAAATTTATCCTGGTAATGAAATTATTTCCTGTGACATATTTGCAAGTGACTCACCTAACCCCTTTTTATTTTGTACTGAGTAAAACAAAAACATTTTCTCGGTTTAAACGTGTGGAGTATTCGGAGTACACTAATAAAACATGAAAATAAACCAAACATAAAAATATATTAATTAATTAAATTATATGTAAATTAAGTAGAATTTTACATTTTCCAACAATTACTCAAATGAACTAATGCTTCAATGTAATACAGACGTGGTCAAATTTGTTGGTACCCCTCCACAATTTCCCCTGAAATAACTTGAAACTGACAAAAGTAATTGGCATCCACCATTGTTTATTGCAAATTTAATAGAAATCAGACTTTCCTATTGCTTTTGATTACAATACAATACAGAGTATTGTAAATAATAAAACAGATTAAAATAGACTAAATATTTTGTTGCACAACCTTTAGAGGCAATCAATGCAATCAAACATTTTCTGTAGCTCTCAATGAGACTTCTACACCTGTCAACAGGTAGTTTGGCCCACTCTTCCTGAGAAAACTGCTCCAGCTGTCTCAGATTTGATGGGTGCCTTCTCCAGATTGCAAGTTTCAGCTCTTTCCAAAGATGTTCGATAGGATTCAAATCAGGAATCGTAGAAGGCCACTTCAGAACAGTCCAATGTTTTGTTCTTATCCATTCTTGGGTGCTTTTAGCTGTGTGTTTTGGGTCATTATCCTATTGGAGGACCCATGACCTGCGACTGAGACAGAGCCTTCTGACACTGGGCAGTACATTTTGCTCCAGAACGCCTTGATAGTCTTGAGATTTCATTGTGCCCAGCACAGATACAAGGCACCCTGTGCCAGGCACAGCAAAGTAGCCCCAAAACATAACGAAGCCTCCTCCATGTTTCACTGTAGGTATGGTGTTCTTTCTTTTGAAAGCTTCATTTCATTGTCTGCAAACATAGAGCTGATTTGACTTTGAGCTCCAGTTTTGACTCATCTGTCCAAAGGACATTCTCCCAGAAGGATTGTGGCTTGTCAATATGCATTTTAGCAAATTCCAGTCTGGCTTTTTTTATGGTATTCTTCCATGGAGGCTACTTTAGCTCAAAAAGCGACGGATGGTATGATCAGAAACTGATGTACCTTCACCTGGGAGTTCAACTTGTATCTCTTTGGAAGTTATCCTTTGTTCTTTTTCTGCCATTCACACTATCGTTCTGTTCAATCTATGGTCGATTTTCCTCTTGCGCCCAGGGTGGTTGGCTACAGTTCCATGGACCTTGAACTTCTTGATAATATTTGCAACTGTCTTCACAGGTACATTAATCTGCTTGGAGATGGTCTTGTAGCCTTTACCATTGCCGTGATTGTCTATTACTTTCTTTCTGATCTCCTCAGACAACTCTCTCCTTTGCTTTCTCTCGTTCAGTGTGGTGCACACAATGATACCAAACGGTACAGTGACTACTTCCCCTCATTTAAATAGGCTGAATGACTGATTACAAGCTTGGAGACATGTGTGATACTAATTAAAGAAGCTAATTAGTTTTGAATATCACTATAATCCAATTATTTATTATCTTTTCTGAGGGGTACCAACAAATGTTTCCAGGCCATTTTAGAATATCTTTGTAGAATGAGCAATAATTCATCTCTTTTCACAGCTTCTTTGGTTTATTCTATGACATACCAAAGGCATGCAAGTATACATGATGCAATAGCTTTTAATTTCATCACGTTTCAGGAGGAATGAAGCATTATTTCAGTGAGCTGTAAGGGTACCAACAAATTTGACCACAACTGTTAAATGTTTTGGCGGAGTTTACCGCCTCAGCTTTGCTTTGCCTTCTTTTATTTTAAGCATGGTATCCCTTTAGGCAACCGTATTTGGTAACATTGAATCACTTTTTGCATTTGAGGTAAATTTTATTATGGCAGCCTTGTTATTGTGTTAAAGGCATTGCGTTAAAACAGCACTGCGCAGGTGTTTGTGTTCACTTCAGGTATGCCCATGTCATAAATCTATTAAATACTCAAAATACTGGAAAAAAGTCTGAGCTTCAGAAATCAATATAAAGATCGCCTTTATCTCTGAAAAATGAGTGAAAGCATTCCCCTTGGAACCAACCACATGACACATCTAAACTTAAAAACCTGTTGATACAAACATCATTACACTGGAGTCATTAGTTTTGGACTCCTGCTTATGTGATACCTTTTAAAAGCTCAGTATTATCTACGCTGAGAATTAACCAAGTAGGACTACTTGGTGATTAATCAGCCTTGAAAAGGCAATGAAAACACAACTGCTCCCCTAAGGAGGTTTTGTGTTTGGGTGCTTGTATAACATTCCCTCCTGTGGTGTCACCTTGTGATTGATCTAAAACTGAAATTAATATATTATTTATTTTTTTAATAAGGAACATGATTTTACATTGTTTCTAATAATTACATTGAGATTCCTGTAAATGTAATTAAACTGGATTATTGTTATTTAACAATATTTATTTAAATATATTTGCATGTGCCATCTTAATTTTTGTGCAAATAAAAATGTGTAGAATTTCCTATATTTTAAATCGATTTTTAAATATAAATTATAATTTACATACAAGATACTGGACATTGAACAATAATCAAATATATTTATATCTTGTCTATTATCTAAAACAAAGATATTATAGCATATATGGCCATGGACAATATGGAGGCTACTTTATAAAATTGCACTGCATTGAGAACTAATGCCTTGATACAAAAAGCTATAAATGATTTGTGCTGATAAACAAAGTCCTGAAAATTGTCCTACCTCCCCTATCCGGCCTGGGATTAAAAACAAAAGTATAATTAAGCTAGTGCCTGAGTCACATTATCTGAGGGTGGCAATTTTAGAGTTCAGGGCATTCATGAATGTATCATGAGAGCAAAACAACCCCAAGGTTAGTTAGTTGCATTATCAAATAGTAGAGAGCTGCTGTATCAAAGGCAGTAGAGAGTTTAAGCGTGCCCTATTAGAAGGACATTTCAGAAATGAGAGGTAATGAAGGATGACTGTCATAGGAGGGCAGGTGAATGAAGGGGAGAGAAAATCTGGAAAAGTGGGCAGCACATGATGACAAATGTAGATAAGAAAAGGAACTGTATATGACATCCCATCAATGTTTATTTACATTAAATAAATTAAGTTCTTAATTGTGTTGCATTTTACCAAACCCATGCAGAGATGTTGTTTTTATTATTTGCATAGCAGATGTCCTTGTCGTGGGTAGTATAATTGGTGTTTAAACACTTTTTACTATTATTTTAATACTGCTGGAGCTACAGAAGCCATTCAGGATAAGTAAGTTGTTTCAGGGTACAACAGAAACTTGAACCTGTAACCTTCTGGTCAAAGCTCCAGTTCCTTATTTACTATAAGATTAAGGACTCTCCATCAAGGAGCGTTTCAAAATTCATGAGCTGTAAACTCTAAAACGTACCTCCAGAAAAAAATCTAAAATTTATTTTCATCCATGATGATGCCATTTCGCCATTACATTCCAAATTTTTCCACATGGCTAAGCATTCTACTCAAATGCTGTTTTGTTTTTGGAGACGGATGTGGATCCAGGTCTATTGAGCGAAGCCTGCCGTTTTCCTCTGTAGGGGCTCCCCCAGTCCATGGTGACTAGGCTGCTATGACTTCACCTCCCTGGGTCCCCAGCCTCCTCTCCAATGGCTGGGGGATAGGCTTCGCTGCAGGTTCCAGGGTCACCAGAAATCAGGAGGAATACCACCCAATCCATGGACTAAATGCCTCGGCCAGCTCAGAGGACGAATGGTAAGGGGTGGTGTACTCTTTTTTCGCACTCGTACGTCCAGCAGACAGCAGCAGGAGGGGGGCTCCAACGTGGTGTTTCGGTCCGAGAGGAGCCTCTCGGGGCACCCCCGGGATAGGACCACAGTCTTCCACACCATCTTGAGTATGGTCTTAGCTTTCAAATCTCATACTGGAACCGCCAACCCGTTACTGGAAAACAAGTCAATTAGTGCCAGTACATTTGGTTGGGACAATGGACTATGAGCCCACTACAGGATTTACAGATCCTTCTTTACACCAGAAATGATATCATCGGCCCTACAATTTACAGTAAGCCAATACTGTAAAACTGGCACGCATTCCTTTGTTCGTTCTCTCTCGCTTACGGCTCAGCGCTGTAAAAAGATTTGAGTTCTGCAGAACTTGAAGAGGTGATTAAGCCTTTCTACATATAAAACCAGAGATCAAGGTTTGTAGCATTAGGAATCAAACTCAACAAAATTTACCCTGCAAGGACCCAACGATAAAGCTGCTTAACAGAAACATTGCCCTTTACAACTTTGAATACAAAGACAACTATATCCCATCTCTTTTCAATCAAACCAATCAAGCTATTATAGCGTATTTTTACAAATAGAATTTCTCAGAAAGCATTGAAAAAAAAGGAAAAACTGGTTCCTTGACCCCAGAGAACTACTGGAAAATCCCATAATAGATGACAGCTATAGAATATAATTGAATTACAAGGTAATCAGTTAGCACATTGTGTGGCTGGCTGGATGCACAGTGATCAGTAAACTACAGTCGGTTTGTTCTTTATCCTTGGCTCTTGCTGCCAGGACTAAACTGGAGATGATACCCTCTTTGGATTGCCCATAGCTCTCCGATGCCAGGAAAAAGGGGAGGAAAAATAACCAAGAAAAGTGAAATATGGTTAGCAGCTTACAATCAATAACATTTCGTCTTCGTACTGTCCACAAGGAAATCTTTTCCTAATGATGGTCATACAAAGCCTTTTCCCTGAAATTGAATTGTGTAAGGCTGAAATTTGGGCGAAGATTAGTCTAAAAATTGTGTTTGCAACATTACGGACATTATGTGTTTAATATATTTCCCTGTTGAATGAATGAAAGCTGTTTAAAGCTAAATTGTATTTTTAGTTGTGTTGTGTAGAAAGCCATACGTTATTCAGTAGTTAGGGGCTTCATTAAATCACCTGAGTAAATCCTCTTTCCTTTTCTCCTACAAATGTTAGCATGCAATCGGTTTCCTATACTAACCCGGTCACATTCCTACATTCTGATCTCAGTATTTCATTGTGTAAATATGCTAGTTACATGTTAGTTAATTAGTTAAATTCTGTAGCTCTCATTTGCTTCCCTTAAGAAATAAGGTTGTGTATACAATATTACTCTTAGATTATTAATATTACTCTTTCAGGGCCAGGAGCTCCAGCTTAAAGGCACTCCAATTTTGATTGTTGCATTCATGGGAACGCAGACTCCGGGTGGCGTAAGTTTTCACCCTCTCTTAGCCGTGCTGGACTTTGTAAAGCCCCTAACTCATTCAAGCTTATGTCCGTGTACAGACAAAGTGGACGGGTAGAGTCTGAACATGCCGGCATGGGTATTATTAAGACGGCAGTCTTTGGCTGGTAAAAAGCCCTCTTGGCCCTGTACACTTGCTGAATCTTCATACTTGGAACTGCAGTGCAGATGGTGCAGGGGGGCAGTAATTCTGGAAAAAGCTAGAATAAATCACCGTTAATACCTGTGCGGGCCTTCCTAGGAAATGCTGAAAGAGACTAAAAGGTGTGTGGCCCAACTCAAAGAGCATGAGCTGAGGGGGTTCATTAACATGGTCTTCTTACGGTCTACGAGATCTACTTCCAACTTTCAGAACAAATCCCATAATACCTGAGTAAAAAAAACTGGTCACGCAATTACCAGCACTGAGGAATTATTCAGGCTGTTCTGGGGGCAAAGAGGAGTCTGGCACAGTACTGTATGGGGGTACCTAATAAATTGGCCTCTGAGTGCTCTGGGAAAATAAAAGGGTCGACATACGCAACTTTGTAAAGGGACACTGTTATTTCAGATTAAGTCAATTTGAAAAATAAATATGGCGATGCGAATGTGATCGTTTCTAAACGGCATTTTAAGACAATAGCAATTGAACCCCAGGGAAATTCAGTGCTCTTCCCTGTAGAAACCCCCAGAGACGTTCTCATGATGGATCCTTTGTAAGTCATGCTGCTGTAGCAAGTTTATTTCACCATTTTCCCTTTAATTACCTTTCTCATTTATATTTAGCTTGCTCATCCAGAAAGCACGAAAATGAGCAAGAGGAAAAGAAAGGAACAAGGCAGAAAGAAGAAAATTAATAAACCGTGGTCACGGCATCACTTGAAAGGACACAGATGGAATCAGACAAATCAGGTGATTCCATTAGTGAACACAGATATGGCACAAAATAATTAATCAGTTCTTGTTCAGATTTTACTTCCTTTGTGCTTATTATAGTAGTCTGCACAGATGTTGTAAACAATAAAGGCTGGAGAGTAATTGACAACCGAAACATAATAAAGAGCTTTTTGTCCCTGACCAACATACTGAGACAAAAACTATTTTCAAACTCCATGCTGCTCCAAGGATCAGGTTTAATCCTGTATCAAATGAATTCCTGTATCAAATTAATTTAAGAAATTATCAGCCAGGTCTTAGGCAAAAGCATGTAAAATCATAGGTCTGATATACGTCCTTTTCACTAGCTACTCAGGAGGCTGTATTTTGCCCACAACACAAGATTGGCGCAGGTGGATTATTTAGCTCTACTACCAGGAATGGACATTCAAGAAGTCGACTCGCATGGGGACACCTTGTTGGGTGGGAATTTTTTTTAAACTGTCAGCGCAGTGCTGTTTCTCAGCGGGTCAATTGCCCCAAACTTGCAGAGTACTAAGAGTTCTAAATACTAAGTAGCTACTGGTATTATTGTAATTTACGTACAGGCGACTCACAATGTATGCATATAATGTTCACATACATTATTTCAGCAAATATAACCCAGCATACATTCTGGGACTTTCAGACGTTCTCTGCTAAGAACAAAACTACAATTTCTCTTCCATAGCATCCCAAGTCACCAAGATCCTAACTTCATCGAAACTTTATGAGAAGTTCCACAACATGCAGAGTATATTTCCACCTCCTTCATCTCTCAATGAACTGCAAGAATGGTCCAATATCTTACTAGAAACCATAAAAACCCCTAACTAATTAAATAGAAGAACACACACAATGCACAAGAAACTTTTATTAGCGATACGATGTAATTACTAAACACATAGCCACAAGCCTCTTGTTCCAGCACAGTGTTATCCATGAGGTCATGGAAAACTAACAAGCTTCCATTGATCGGTTGATGCAGCCCTGTTATTTGTCTTTGACAGATGGCAAAGCTACTGACTTTTGGGCTAATTATGTACCAGCTTTGCACCCAGAGTGTCAGAGTGTTTTTGTCCATTTGTCTTGCCGGATTTGCTCCAGGTTGTATAGATTGGTTGGAAGACGCTTTTGGGCTGCAATTTTCTAATAATAGAATAATGTAATATGAGATTGATATCAGGACTTTGACAGGCCACTGTAGTACATTCACTTTTTTGTTCTTGACCACTTGAATGTTGCTCTGGCCATGTGCATGGGATCATTGTCCTGCTGAAATTTCTTTCAGTTTTTTAGCGGGCTGAAGCAGGTTCCCTTGCAATATTTAGTATTTTATTCTATCATTTTTACTGCAGTCACTGCTGATGAGAAGCATCCCACAGCATGAAGTTGCCACCACCACACTTCACTTGAGGCATGGGCAATGTTAGGTTTGCACCACATATAGCGCTTTGAGTTTTGGTCTGATTTGACCACAGAACCTTTTCCCACATCACAGCTGGGTCACTGTCATTCTTTCTGACAAGCTCCATAAGTGGAAATTGTCAGAAAGAATCCGATGGTTAGTTTTCAGTAACGGCTTCTTTGCCACCCTCCCATACAGGCCAGTCTTATGCAGAGCTCTAAAAATGGTATACTGGTGCACCATTAATCCATTCCCAGCCACTGAACTCAGTTCTTTGAACTCCTTCAAAGTCATTGTTGGCCTCTCTCTTGCTTATATCACGAGCGCTCAGTTTGAGGGACATTCAGTTCTGGGCTGTGCCTGGGTGGTGCAATGCAGCTTCCACTTCCTAATTATTTGTTCCACTGTGTTCACTTGGACTATCAAACATTTTTATTATTTAATGATTATTAAATTATTATTTATATAATATTATTCTGTATTTTTTAATTCTAGGCATTTCTAATACTTTATCTTTAATTTCTGTAGAATGCTTTTTGGTCTTTGTTTTCATTTCAAATTCCCAGCCTAAATTCCCAGCCCTTCAACAGTGAATCAGTATGTGAAATCCTGAGTTGTCAATTTTATTTTGTAAAATATTATATTGTAAAAATTTGCACTCAGCTCGTGAATTGACTTCACGAGCTGAGTAGCTAAACAAAATTAAATATGAGAGTCTGAGAAGCCCTTCTTCCAATCCCCCATGTACTCCTTTATTGTCATGAGCAGATATAATTCTGACTAAAACAGGCCATTTACCCAGGCCTGAAGTCTCAGGGTAGAAGCCTCATTGCTTACCCATTGTCATTTGTACTGCCTTCAACGGCGTGAACCTACTTCAATCGCAAGCCATTGGTCCTATAAAAGCATTGAATTGATTTTTACATAAATAAAATGTTATCTTTTGTACTTGGACCTTTGTACATTGTACTAGAAGTAGCTAAGTATTTAGCTATCAGAATGCTAAGGGTGTTGGTGTTGGTCAGCCACTTGTAATATGATCAGTTATAGCATGTGAACAAATGTATCTTGCAATGTAAACACTACATGTAATTGTATCACAGATCTTCAGATAAATAATGTTATGTGTGCCGTTTTTGATGGTTGGCATGTCAAGTACATCCACCCAGCTGGTTAAATGTCTTGTACATCCAGTTTTGTTGGCATTCATATTCGATGCAATGAAATGTATTTTGCAATCTATACATTATATGCTATATATGAGAGGACTGCATGTGAGGACATTCACAGCGTGAGCCCATCCCAGAAACAATGGTTGTTGGGACATAAACAGCCACCAAATACACACATACACACTCAGTACACTCAGTGGCTAAAAGATTTCACTTGAACGGAAACACACTCCACTTCAATTGGGTAAATCGTTGAAGAAGAGAGTGGCCATTGCACAGAATAATCACATGATCACAATGCATTCAGAATGTTGGACATTTGGATTGAGGGGATACTTCTGAGGGGAGAACAAAGAATATCTGTGGATGTGATGTAGGCTACTACATTAATATTGACTCTGAAGAGATGACTATTGAAGTCGTATCCTGACACAATGCCACTCTTCCTCCCGATTTTAACCATTGGTCGGTGTGGGGGTTGAATATTTTAATTGCTCTTTCCAGTCTTCACTGAGATTAGATTCATCTGAAAAAGCCAAAGCAAAGTGATTTAGGCCAGGTATAAAGTATCAAGCTAGCTGGCATGCATTAACTGTACCAGTTCTATTAAAATGTAAATGTAAATGTAATGGAAAAAGGGAAAAAGCACACACGCACAAAAGACAAAGGACTAACTTTAGATAGAAAAAAATAAATTCATAACTTCCCTGTTTTTCATTATTCATGGACATGGTAGCTGTCCTCCCAGGCCTCTTCGAGCGGGCTGCATGCATTCGGCTGAAGACCAGGGATGTTGCCGTGGCATTTGGTACTTTCGTCCTGTGCCCTTAATATTTTTTTCCATTTACTTGGACCATGGTATAGATCACGTTCACCAGCTGTCACTCAGGATCGATGTGTCTAATGATGTCTTCGTTCCTGAAAACGCCTTGGAGTTTATGCTAAGCATTATCATCAGTGCTTTTGTTTCCTCATAATACTGCCTTGACAAATCTTTGGTTTCACAAAAAGAAATATACAATGGATCAAGCAACTGTAAAGCATGATCACCTATTGTTATAGCCCACCAGAAATTTTGCCGATTAGCCCTTAAAATAAGCGGAAACGCAATTGGCTGGGGTATGCTCTGCGAAGCCATTCTTAAACAGGACACATTGTGTGTATGGTTTGGGAACAAGAAGGAGGAGGGGAACTCTGCTCCACATTTTGTTCAGCAATCATGCAGTCCAAGCCGGATGGTGGCAGGAACAAGCATGGAGAGAAATGATGTCATCAAGGCATGCAGTTTTTTTGCCCTTTGCTAGTCAAGGAAGATGTAAGTTGAGTAGAATGGCTTTCTCTCTCTCTTTTCCCATCGTGATGGGTAGCAAGGACCAGATGAGTATGGCGGTGGGGCAGTGCTGTTATCGCGCTATGTTTTCTTTATTTTGCCTCACTAAGCATATTTATTCCCTGATTTCTGGAACCATTCCCTTTCGACTGTTTAGTGTTGCTCACGTGTGACAACTTAATAAGTGTGATTCATCACAGAGTACTGCCAGAAGGTGCTGCGGGGCCTAATACTGGTAACTGAGGGAGAGAGCAGTAGGTCATGTAGTAAATATTGTGTGGGCGTTGATATCCCTGCATACTGGGAAATAAAATTTTGGAAAACATTTTTCCATACCTCTGGCTTGTTTTGTGGAGTTCGGTGGGTGGACCTAGGGAACCTGTGAGTTGCTTGTTATACCTGGTGAGATATGATAACAAGGTATTTCCCTGGAAAAAAAATTAATTTACAGATAAACAGCTGGCTAGTTAAAACAAGCAGCTTAGTTTTAAGTGTATTTACAATATTCAGGAATATAATTTACCAGTATTGCGTATCAAGATTAATGACTTAGTTTAGTCAGTATGCAAAGCTGCAGGTAAATTGACTAAATTATTATTATTATTAAAAAATTATATTTACCATTTCATGAGAAATGAAAAGTGATACGAAAAAAGGGCCAACAGACTGAAAGACTACTGAGAGGCACCATTGTATATCCAGAGTTGACAGGATCCTCATTTAGCCATAAACAACTGCGTCACAAAGGAGTGGAGAGGAGGGGGCGTGAGAGCAAGAGTATGAGTGGTGGTACGATTACAATGAGGGATGCATGCGTGCATGCCAGTAGTTTCCCCTGTCACTTTCCTGCAGTGAGTGTCCTCAAGTGAGTGCTGCCCCTGCTTTGTAAGGACATTAATGTATGTGCCAATTCCCAGTGCAATTTCTGACGCAGGAATGATAAAACTCTAGTAATGTGATGTCTCTAACAGCTTAATTCTGTGCTGGCTCATCTCAAAGACAAATTAGTTCATTTTTGTAGAACTGGTAGAGGAGATAAATGCGCAGGGGAAAAATAAATGCAAAGAGGCAGAGAATAATTAACTTTTATTCAAGCGTGAATTTCTACTTCCACAATGTTCTTATACCAAAGTATTTACACAGCACGGTGTATTGGTCTGGAGGTAGTGCACTTTATGTTCCACATTCGTGTCTAATAGTGCAAAACACACACTTGGTCGAGAATATCTCTGTCGACTCAATACAATATGAGTGCTGCATAATTATGGAAAATCAATAATATTAAGTTAATGCAAAATATATTAATACAGTTTCCAACACTATTATGCAAAATAATCTTCACTATTTGTTTGTGTGTGTGTTTTCAAGACATTCATGTATTCACTATAGGAAATTTGGGGAGAAATGTACTCATTAGTTTACTTATTTTGATGGAAATGTTGCTGTGGGAATAAACCACCAGAAATTACAACTTTAAGCTTGTTTGAAGATCAGTGCAGAGTAAAACTACTTTTCTTGTCCTTGCTAAGAGCCTGTGCTGGGAATAAAATCAGATTGGAAAAGCCTGGCAATGTGGTGGCTTATATTGAATAATTTCTTCTCGAGTAATGTTTGTTGATACTGGGAAAACACAAAGTGTTGATTGAGTTGACCTAGTCTCCCTGCTTAATGTGGAAAATTTTGCTTTTAAAAATTGGATTTTCCATTTATATTAAATGTGTTCTTTCTTTTTCATTTTACAGTTGTACTCTCTGTGAATGAAAAATGTATTCTTTCTTTCAGAAAATTAACATGGGCTTTCTCTCTTGATCTGATAGTATTATCATACAATTTGTTACTAGCACAAAAACATTTTATTTACTTACTGTGCCCTTTGCTATCCAAGCATTTTGAAAATCCTTTTGAGGGAGAGAGACCTGCTACAAATACCTGGGTCTGGTCATCAGTGCTTTAGGGAGGTTTAACCTGACAGTGAATGCATTATAGGACAATGCCTGCAGGGCTTTTTATCCCATAAAAAGGAGGCTCTATAAAATAAATCCACCCATCAAAATTTGTCTCACAGTTTTAAAAAATGATTCTGCGAATTGCCCTCTATGGGACTGAATTGTGGGTTAGAATAACCAACTAGCACTACATACACTAGTACAATCATTCAAAAGAATCCCTGCATACTGAGTTTTTCAAAAACAACAAAAATGTTTGCAGGGTTAAAATAGGACAGCACTGCAAAAACCATTGGAATTTGTTTAAACCAAATTATAACACTGCTGTCTAGTGAATTGGGACATTAAACAGAAATTACACCTAGGAAGAACACCTGAGAACAGGCTCTCTTGTCACTGTTTCAACCTTTCCTGTCTCAAAGAGATTCACCTCCCAACATACTTATAAATATATAAAAGTGAAAATATTTGGCAATTTTATCCCAGAATTCCCCATAATGCACGATACGCAGAAGCTGTCAATTCTTGTTGTATAAGACACACACACACAGCCATACTGACTCGTCAATACGTGGCAACCTGTCATTGCCTGAGTGACAAACAGTGAACATATTACATCAGGGAAAGACTGGGGGTGGATGCATTTCATATAAGGGACAAGGGAAAGTGTTTTTTTATAAGGGTATTTTAGTTTAGTGTATGTGCTTTGGCAACATAATTCTTTCATGTCAATAAATCCATTTGAATTGAATTGAATTGAGAAGTCAGTTTAACTAACTAACTGAAAATAGCAGATATATAGCAGTCTACTTAGTCTAAGGATTATTTATTTGGCAAGTATTGTAGGGATGCAGAACAAATTTGCTCTGTTGTTGGAGACAAGATAGTTCACATAAAGTCACTTAAAATAGTGCTCAATGTAGCAATGTATTTGGCATTTTGAGGGTAGAGTGATAAAATGCAGTAGAATGGAAGACCTTTGTAAAAATCATGGCCTTAGAATTTAAGTATGATTGATTGTGGTAGTATAGCATCCAGAAGCTGGGAAACAGTAAATATGTTAATTCAAAATAGTGTGTATCACAGTGTTATACGTGAGAACTCTCTCTACATTTAGCAGAGGCCCTTATCCAGAGTGACTTGCAGCATGTGGGTTTACCCAAGTGGAGACAGATGCCATGCCACCTGGATCGTGGGCGTATACACATATTGGTTGGGTAAGGGCAATCAATTTGCATCTCAGACCAGCAGCTGCAGCGGAGCTTATTGTAGATGACTTCGCTACACAAGGTTCAACGAGCTAATCATTTCTCTTGTCGGGAGGTTTTCCCTGTATTTATCCTCCATGATTTCCATTGACGGATAGGGGAAACCAATACATTTTGGTTACACAGCCATAACAAAAAAGAACCAAGCTGAAGTCGGGTTTTCCTGTCAACCCCATCTAGGAGCATGGACATGCAGATTGACCATGTACAAGGAAAGGAATAGGCAAAAGGTCTTCAGCTAACCGAGTAGGTCACACAGTGAGATAAAGAGTGCCCTTCATTCCCATTATAAATGGTGTACTCTGGGAATATGGAGTTGGCATTGTGTCTCTCAGTGAACAATAGTTAATCAGGTGAGTAATGACCAAAATGTTTTATGGATTTATTATTTTTACATATGTCACTCTGTGAGCATCTTCTATTTTTTTAATACAGACTGGCCTGTACCTATTTTAGACACCCTCTGGGTAAAGCCTAATGGCAAGTGGTTTCTGAAATAGAATACATTTCTTATTTTATGTCTATTGCATTGAACATTTGAGTTTTCCAAGGTGCTGCTGGGTTGTTAGAACATTCATCGCTATGACAACCATATTTTCTTTCTTGACAATCTTTTTCTTAACCATAAGGATTCTATTTCTCTGAAAATATGACAAAAAAGGGTACACATAGAAATGTCTTTCCATGGCTTCAATGGGTCGGATCTAATTTAATCATTGAGTCATAGCTAGTGATGTCTCACAGTGATGTCCGGTTCATAAGCTTATGAAGCTGAATATATGAGCTTTTGAGCTGAATGATTTAATTGTCTTTCCTTGCTGAGTGTGATGCCAACTGATCTGAAAATAATTCAGGTATTTCCTACAAGACTCTTACTACCAGTGCCCCACCCATTTTTCAGTACAAACAGTTATGGTACAGCAGCAACTTGTAAGCATAAAACACTTTCTGACATCTACACTGAAACTTATTTTCTATTCTATTGAATACTTTTTATTGTTATATTTTTAAAAATTCCATCTAATTAAATAAATAGTTCTGTTTTACGTATTTGCAGCCACATCTCGGTGCTGCTTTTTGTGTGACAATTGGATTGTCAAAGCAGCTAAACTAAATAGCTTTAGATGGAATGACACTTGCACTCCTTCATAAACAATTTCACGTCAACGTGTCACTTTGTTATGCAGTTGTTTGGTCGTGAGGAGAGTAGGACTGGTTCTACATTGAGCAGGTGTTGCCTACATACTATATTTGGACAACTGTAAATAGCCGTGGATTTGTTGGGTGGCTCAAAGATGTCCAACAGCGTCTGATTGTGATTGAAATTATGCTGCAGATACTCCTGAGGCAAGAGCCACCACATTTTCCTTCATTCTCTTATCTGCAGCCTACACCATAATAAAACCAGCCCTGAAAGGGGGCTATACTTCTTAGAATTTTTTTTTAAAGCCCTCTGGCATGAGACTCCAAGCCAAGATTTTAATCCAACAGGAGCGTTGATCAGATTTTGAATAAACCATAGCAGCGCTGATTGTATCCTGTAGTCACTGAGAAAGCAGCTCAGATGAAAATCGATAAAAAAAATCAAATCTGAAGTCCACCCCATACATTTTTTGAATTTTGCGACACAGACCACATATTCCAATTTTTGTTCCCCCTTCGCAGATGTCAATTCTTGAAATTAATATTTATGTTTTTGCTCAACTTAACATAGCCGAACTTGAACTCTTGAATGCTGAACATTATATTTTTAAAGAAACTATTAGAAGTGTCAGTGCAGTTCCTGAAAGTATTATTTTTATATTTCAGAAAAAGCTGTTTCTTAAACTTTACTCATTACTTTGGATACTTTGATCCCATTTCCAGCCATTTATAAACACAAGATGAAACATGCAGCCTGTTGTTGAAATGTTATTAACGAATAAAGGAAACTGCAAAATCCTGTAATGTCTTTTTTTGGTCTATCTAAGGCCGCAGCTCTAGTAGTATTTGGTTATCATATAATGTTTATTAGCATTTACAGTACATGTGATATTAAATTGAGTTTTTTTGTTTTATGCATGGTATGAAGGTAATACTGTGGTCATGTGACTCTGTTCAGAGGTTTAATCAGTTGAATCACATGACTGTGTGATTTCTGTGCCAAACGCAGTCTGACTGGCAAAAGTGTCAAGAGGTCGTTGTGAAACTCTGCAATTTTGAGTATTTGGATGCTGGATGTAACAGGAGAGGCTGACAGAGCCCCTGGGACCCCTTTCAGAGGGAATGGATTTTTCAAGTGTGGCCAAAGCCAAAACGAAGGTCACCCCATTAATCCTGCAGGCTGCCATGGCCTTCGCCAAATGAAGTGGCCCTGATAGCATCATTGATTGAGAGTAATAATTAATTACCTTAAGCAAGCAAGAAGGAGCCCTCGAAAGCATACTTCTAACTTTTAAATTAGTCATTGGATTTTGACACTATTACCCTCTGGCGAGGGTGAGTCTCCCAGTACTTCTAGTGTTCATTCTGGTGTGAACCTGGCCATACCTGAGTTCTCCTACTCTGCCTTGTGACAAATGCAAATGGAAGCTGCTTTAACCAGATAGCAAAAGCTTTCTTTTGAACAATGGCAATAAAATAAAAGATATTTCTGAAACCTATTTATTAAAGTTAAATTCTATATTATTAATAGGAGTGCCCCTGCGTGCCTTTTGATCTTGGCAGATGAAAGTATTGCATCCAACATATCTTTTCAATATGTTTTTCATTTTTATCTGTTTATGTAAAGCCAGCAAACACGGAATGCTCAATGATTAACAGGCTTTATTTTTTATTGATTTCATTGTTTTATCTAACAATATTTGCATGTTTAAAAAAAAAAAATTTTAACCCAGTTTCAGCTAAAAGTGTTCAGTTTTGTAACAGACTAAGTACGAATGGCTACAGCTATAACGGCAAGCTACTTAGGTGTCACAGAGCAAGATGTACCAATTTTTCATTTATACAGAAGTTATCACATGCAGAATACTTCTTGTAGTTGTTAAGAGATTGTGATTTGAAATAAACAATGCCAAATATATTGCAAGGTAAATTACACTTTTCCTTGGATATTGTTTTGATTGCGACTAAATGAAGATCCACCCCTAGGGCTGCATGTAATCATTATAAGATTGAGAGTGAACAGTTTGTTTGTATGATTCATGGATTTTATGAAGCAAAACTTTGATGTAGACACTCTGGTCATCTTAATTGCTTGTTTGCTTCAGCTTATTTGTATAAAAGAAAATTACTTTAATGGAATTTTATATATATTATATATATATATATATACAAAATAAACTGCTCATATCATTCTCTGAGACCCATCGACATTCCAGACTTAAACTTATCAGCTTTGGGTATTCATTACTTTTAAGAGAAAACCTAATGTAAATCTGAATAAGGCTAGTAAATCTAGACTGTCCCAGTTTGATTGGGACTCCTAGTTACCCTAGCTACAACCTAAAATATGTAAAATATGTTTATACTGTCTGCTGTAGCATTTTCCCCAAAAGGAAAGCAGTCTGACTTTGGTCCTATTAGTTTGTTTGGGAAGTGGCAATGCCAAATAAAAGGCGTAACAGAAAACCCTGTCTCTCCGTTTCTCTGTGTCTCTGTCTCCCTGTCTTTCTGTCT
>JAOVYW010073509.1:990-15738 GCA_025775045.1 Hiodon tergisus
TGGAACCAGCCTGGCACTGGGAGACCAGCAAACAAACACAGCTCATGACTGGAACCAGCCTAGTGCTGGGAGACCAGCAGAACAATGACACATATTGCTGGGAAAGGCCCATTCCAGCTGGCACCAGTGCCATTATCAATATTATCTAACAAGCACATAACAAATCTGGTAATCAGTAATAATAGCTCATAATACTGGTTGGCGATTTGTTTGTCCTGGTTGTTATTTCAGCTAGTGCTGGGTCCTTTCAATTCCAACTCTAATGTTTTTCAAATTCTGTTTTTAAATGACCGTAATCCATATCCAAAGACATGCATTGATTGGGACATTGCACTTTGTTCCAACAAAAGGCCTTTCTCCAAGTGAATAAGCCATATAATACACAGTATTTAGGGGTTCAACTTAGAGAGATTGTTTCGACAGCCAATTTGATCATCCCGGGTAAGCTTTCATGTCTCTTTCTAGGAGCTGCTTATTTTAGAGTATTATGCGGGAGTTGCTTAGCGTATTATGTAATGGAGGGGGGGGGGGGGGGATGGACACACTGTAAAAAAATGGTACAAGTACGAGAAAGCTACACAACGGCGATAGCTGTGGTGCAAAAAATATTGATGCTCTGTACGCCCCACAGAGGGCTAGGAGAGATCCATAGAGGCAAACTTTAATGATCCACAGATGAGATCCAGCCCGTCACAGACGGAGAGAAAATCCATCAGCTGTGTGTGCGTGTGTGCGTGTGTGCGTGTTTGCACAGAGGAGAGTGAAATGAGCACAGCCGATCTGCCCGTGACTCTTTCAGAAGGGTTTCATTTGCTCTCCTAGCACTCCAGGCAACCAGAGCGCATCTACACTCAAGGTCATCAAAAGGTTGTTTCTGTAAACTATACTGTATCTTTCATCCGTACCCAGGTTTTACACATGGATCTCAGCATCTTTGCGTCTCTTTCTCAAGCTATTATAGTCCCTGCTTTACTGTACTGGTTAAGTATTTCATTTTTTTGTGCATATAACAACTAAAATCTGATTTAGATAAAGGTGTAAAATACTGTATTGAGGTCATATCTAAAAAAAATCCCTTTCATCTCCATGTAAAATAGTAACCTAAATCCACCTGGATAATCAGAGCGTTGGTATGAAATTGCTAGAGGAATATCCCTTGCTACCTTTAGTCTGAATCCTTATCGAAATAAGACCGTGTTTCTCTCACTGACCATATTTAAAGACAGAGCCCGGTAATGCATGGCACATTCATAATACATACATATTCACTACATAACGACACAAGTTGTCACAAACACAAAACCTTCAGAATGTTTTATAACTTACTGGTATCTATCTTCGGCTGCGCCCTTTAAATGATTTTGTATTTGTGACATATCACAGCCTTACCAAAATATTGTTTTCTCTGCTCATTCAAGCAACGATTTGAATAATGGTTCATAACGAATCACGTAACTCACAGGCCTGTATATTGTTGGCACTTTCCTGCAGACTGAACGCATCGTGGCTGCTCCACGCTGGCTTTTTGAGGATTTGCTCAATGTAAAACATTATCCCTCTACAACTAACTATCACTAACTACCACTGACTGCCCCAGAGTGGCCCCATCCAGATCAAAGCAAGGGCTCTGCATTTTCTAAAGAACCCATTTATGTTCATCATCTAATTTTAGTTTTTTAGCCAAGCTGAGAAAAACCCTGTCAATTTTCGACACACCCCAGGCTACTGTGTTCTCCTTGTCACAATCGGTAAATGACGTGATCTGGATAACAAACGGCAGCAAATCTCTCAAAATCACTGAAAAATTACCGTTCAGGCGATGATACACGATTGGTCTTCAAATGGGGGATCACTGGTTTAAAAAAAAAAAGTCCAGAACACTGACTTATTTAGCAAAGTTGAGAAAATGAATGCAGGAATCCTGACATTTCTAGAACATCATTTGTCAAACTAAGACACTATTTGTTCAGCTTAACCTAGATTGACACTGGTATTTGACTTTGTTTTATCAATCGTATCAAGAAACATGAACAAAGGGACAAATAATTACAATACAAAATAGCAGAACGTTTTCAAGGATAGAATGTATACGTCTTGTACATTTCCTTTAAATCAGACTTAAAAATTTAAAAGTGTGTGTGGGGCTGGGGGCAGAGCGGGGGGAACTATCCATTCAAAACATTTTGCAATATTTGTCCTTTGCAAGGATTACATTGAAATGAGAGTTAAGCATGAAATATGAATTATTATATGAATAGCATATATGAATTTATTTTAATATGTCACATCATGCATCATCTATTTCCACATGATGCATGCATCTTTAGCCTTGAATTGCAAATGAAGTCTGATGAATGAACCAATTGACTGATGGGGTGCTTACCATCTGCGCTTGAAAAAAAACGCCCTAACCAAAGTACTTCAGGATGATATCACACTAAACTGCACCGATAATGTGCCACAGAGGTAAGAGTTCACACGTTCCTCTATCCAATCCCAATGGCAGCTCATAGCAGGGATCCAGTGTTCACCTAACACTCAACACAATAATGGGAAATATGGCACCACACATTGCTCAACAATGATTTTGAACTTGACTGCAAAAAGAATGTGCCCCTCTCTGTTTCTCTCATCAACAGCCATCTGGTTTGGCCTGGCAGAGACCTTCACTGTTCACTAAGTAGGTTGCGACTCTTCGTAATGGATTTCTCCAGAACCATCATCAGAAGGGTTGCGCTATTATGAACAGGAATTACACATTTCAGCAGTAGCTCTGCATTTCTGTAGACAGTGTGTATCCAGTGTATTTCTTAGAAACATTTCTTACAGCTAGTTATACCAGCCTTTATCCTTTAAACCACCTGTGTTGATCCTGGAGTAAATACGATGATTCTGGCATATCCTGTAGGATCTCCAGGTCAATGCATGTGAATGATCAGTGGCATCTTTAGAGGTTGAAGTAGATAAATATCTCACCTTTGGTTGGGCCTCCACCTCCTCAACTTGATTCCTGTTTAACATGCCTTTCACAAAATCCTCTACATTGGAATTGTACTTCATAAACACCACATAGCTTGCGTAGGCTCCAAGCAGTGCAATACTTTCCCAATAGTCTATGTAGTTATCCAGGAAGAAAACAATCAGCATGATCAAGTCAATAATGTAGAAGGACACATCTCGGAAGAGCGGCCACCAGGTGAGGTTCAAGATCTCCCGGGAGAACACCGCACACATCCCGATGACAAACAGGATGTTGAACACAGCGGAACCCACAATGGTCCCAATGCCCACGTTGCTGTGGGAGACGAAAACCCCAATCACAGAGGTGAAGAGCTCAGGGGCGGAGCCTCCAGCAGCCATGAAGGTGGCACCGGCCACGTCGTCGGAGATGCTGAACTTCTCCGTGATGACAGTGAGGGCCGGCACGAAGAACTCGTCACAGACGATGGCTAAGGCGATGAACATGTAGAGCATTCCGAACATGTGCAGGACCACGGCACCCTGTCTCCTCTCCTCCAGAGTGAAGAGGTCCTGAGGGTAGTCGCCATGGGCCGCAGCACTGTCGTTATCCTCAGCCGTCGACATCATGGCGACCGCAGTACTGGTGGAAGCATTCTGGTCGTGCTGGTGCGTCGTGGCCAGCAGAGTCCGATGCAGCACTGGCCCTGACTCCAGGCCACCGGGGGAGAAAAACGGCTCTACTGCGTGACCCGGGGTCCACGCAAAGGCACTGAAGGAAAATGAGACCATGCTTATTGCTATGAGACTGAAGACAAAGCCCAGGATCCTCACCGGCCTCAGCTTCCTCCTAATGTGCTGGTAATGGTGCCTACTGCAGCTCCTTTCTAGGAAGGGGTCATTGGCCGCCATGTCTGAGCAGTGGAGCTCTACACCCATCTCTATTCGTGTCGTCGGTACAGTTGTTGGGGCAGAAAGCTGGCTGGAGGGTTTGCTGGGCCTAATACATGGCTGTTCCTCGCACTTTAAACAAAACTGGACGATCCCAGGTGCCTTCCAGGGTCTGGAGCTACAAAGGGTTTCTTCATAACGGCCCCTGTGAAAAACATCAGAAGAGGAGAGAGGGACTGCTGTAAATTTTTGCAGCGATGTAAACTCATACAGGCACTTCCATCAGGTAGCTGATAGATCTCACTGCAAAATCACTCGCTTTTCTTCTTTCGCAGATTTTCAGTTTTTCCCTAACAGGAGGTAATAAGTAGGCCTCTGCCATTGTTTGTACTGCGCATTACTTGTAGCCCCTTATGATACAAAGTAAGTGTCAGATTAAGTTCGTTATGATTGTGGAAAGAATCGTATAACAGCGCACTGTTTACTTATACATTTTAATGTGCACCTGCTCTGGTGCATGGAGTGCTTTCAATTTTACACCCTTTGCATTTGATGCATTTTGGGGACGCTTATTTGGCTGAATATTTTTTAATGAAGGCTACCTTTAATGAAGCAACCACAATTAAAATTCATTTTCAGTTGGCATGCTCGTGACCTCGTCACATTTCACTTCATTTCCCCATTAATACAGCTGTGTGTATGTGGAGGTAGTTGAGGTACCTGACATAAGGGTACAACAGGAGGGACCAGCCTTGGATTTGAACTAACAACCTTTTGCTTAAGTGGAATTTTTTAAGCAGTGCGCCACCTGCTGTGGGGTAAAGCTCGACGCTAAAGCGCACAGCAGCAACACCACTCTGCGGCTTTAGAGGTTATTATTCTAACAGTGATAACACTATTTGACACAAAAAAGAGAACTGCTGAAGTCACATTCAGTTATACACAAATAAACTGCATGAGAACATACATTTATTCCCACAAATTAGAAATAAAGAAAAATAATTTTTTTAATGTTACTCGTGGTGGTGTATTTAAACATATTCAGGGTAATGCTCCTATACTATATTCAGTAATATATATGTCATATTTTTATTTTCCTGAACATACATTCATATTATTTCTACATACAAAAGCTTCATTTTAACCACAATAATGTATTTACTACCGATATCCAGAATACACATATTCGAATAGCTATTTATATTTTCGGCTTGTTCTAAATCTAAATAAATTGCGCATCATCTTGGCGTTAGAAAAAAAATTAAATAAAAAAACGTTTATGAAATAAAACATTGGTATGTTGTATATTAACATATACATGGTAAAATATGTAAAATATGTAAAAACCGCTCCAATTGAAACACCGAACAGCGCGATTAAACAGCTAATTTAATTCACGCACAGCTTTAAGAGCGGGATAAAAATCCTTGGTGATCGTATACAATAAATAAATAAACAATGAATTTTATAAACCGTTGTGCAGACACATTATAAATATGGCTTGAATGACATCTCAAATTCGTGTAAACCTCACGTCTGTGACACCTTTAGTCTTTAATTAGATTAAGAAATGACAAATAGATCCGATGTACTTTCGCCTTACTGCTAACAATCTGTTAAGAAATCATGACCTTTTTCTTAAATGTTATTTGACTTATTTGACAAACAAAACATAAATTAACAATTATGCGCGCATAAATCAAGTCAGAGAATAATTTAAGATTATGGTTTTTTTCGAACAAAATAATCACATAGTAACTTTTAAGTTTTTCCTGGATAAGAAAAGTCGCGATACGCTCGCTTGTTTAAAATTGTATAGCATTGGGTCGCATGTTTAGTCCACATGGCGTGCTTGAGTTTTGCACTATACACATGATGTTGCAAACAGGTGATTCTGCAACAAGCCTATATGGTCTTTATGGTAAAACAATTAAGCAGACCATCACACTTAGAGTTACCCAGTAAGTGGTTTAAAAAGCGTAAAATACTCTGTGGGAAATTTTTACAACAACCATTTTATCACAATTAACGTATAAATGATAAAATAAGTATTCCTTACCGTAGAAAAAGCAAAAGACAGCGAGGGTAGAACAGTGGGTTGAAATGGAGTGTGCAATCCTCTCTCGTGCCCTCTTGCTCTCATTGAAATGTGATGGTACGGTTTTCACAGGCTACAGAGGAGGAGCTCCAATAGACTGACTGCAAACTGCATTCACTCCACCACTCAGGATTTCAACCCTCCCTTCTCTCGGCGTAAAATCCTACCAGTCAAAAATACCTTACTAATCTATCTGAAATATGCGAGTCCGAGGTAGGGCTGGGACTCTACCACGTCAAGCCGCTAGGTTATTTATACGAGTGGGTAACGGAGATCGCGAGCGACTGGGCATTTCGTTCATAGCGAAGCTCTTCAGAAGACTTAAATTCATAATGCTGAGTTTAACTACGGACTCGGTGAAATAGTTGCCGTGGTTACAGCAGGAGTGGCATTTGATGGATGCATTTGACGGTGATGATGTGGCGTGTTGTAGTACGTGTAAAGGTTGTTTTTAAATGTCGCAAGCAGTCCAACTAAATTGTGACAGTCAACGTTAGAGACTAAAAGAAGCGTGTAAAAAATGACTTCCCACGTGCAAGTCAGACAGTAGTCGAATTTATTGAATTGTTCAATGGTAACTTTCACACCGTGTTTCGTATCAATATACATAAAATAAATACATAAAAGGGTAATATTGGAAAAAAGGCTACACTGATAATCTTAAAGCAGCGTTTCAGCTATTGACCTTGGTTTGTACAGTAAAAACAGTATACAACACATACGGATGAAACATGGATGCTCGATTACAAACCATTTCTGTATTTGTTTAAATAGGAACACGTTTGGTACAATTCAAAGAGCATTAGTTCTTTCTTTTTTAACTCAAAGTGATAGGGCTGCATATTTTGAAACACGTACAATTTCACGCAAAGGACAAGTCTTTTTGACACCAATGATCCTAAAGACAGCACTAATTAGTATCTCAGTGACACTACAGATTTTTCTAAACATATCTTCACCCATGACCTCTCAAATTACAATTACCTCAGGTAAATATATATTTAACCCATCTACAATTAGTTCAATATCAGCCCTTTGGAGTCTGATTACATTTTCCATTGAGTGGTTTGCCAGTGCCTAACATACTTCAAAAATCTTACTTAGGTTTTTGACCGTATTTCCTGTCTGTTGAATGAAACCAATATTAAGGCAAATAACAGTGAGTGTTATTAAGATGGACCTAATATTTGCGAGTGGCTGCGCATTGTCAAGAAACATTAGACTGCAGCCTTGGAGTTTGGGGAAGAGGCCTAATCAGCAGTAACATCTGCTGCTAGGCGCTGCAAAAGGAGAGATACAAAAAAGCAAGGAAAGTTATAACACAAGTGACTGGTAACATTGGAGAGAAAGTGATCATTCATAAAATTGAAAAGTTAATGTTTTAACTAAAAAGAACCAAAATGCTCTATAACAATATAATGGTGTATAATGATTCATTTGTACATGTATAGTAGAGGCAAAGGAACTGCAACACTTTGTGAAGGATATGATGAACAAAGAAATAAAGACTTAAAACTATGAAAACCATATTTTTGTCAACCGTTTAAGGACATATTCCCCAAGTTCCCGCTAAGGGTTTGGCAATCCTCTAAGAGTAAACTAAAAAATGGTAACCAACCAATGGAATTTTTATGGTAAATTCTCTTAAAGTTTTCTTTGCAATTGTTCAAAATGAAAATAAACACATGTTCTCTTGGCATTGGCTGCGTGGAAACATTTTACAGCAGATTCATAGTCTGTCAGCTAAACCAGTGACTTTCAAGTTCGGGTGATCAAACTTTATTAATTTCGGAGATATAATAAACACAAAGCTGTCGTTAAGAGTGACTTTAGTGGTGTTGTGTATTCCACATTATATCTAGCTCTTTAAAAGCTCTCCAGTGTGCTTGCTGGACTTGTGAGCACACAAACAGCACTTTGTTTTATCCCATATGGAAAAATGTTAAGAATAACACAGCACATTTACTGACACCCACCTGGCTTAATTATCAGCAAACTCAGTACCTGAGCGAACTGCCCTGAAAAATGCAGGTGCAGTTACAGTCAGATTTTTCTCTTTTATCAACGCTTGTAATTTCCTGTATTTTAACTCTTTGGTTTTGATCTACTGTCAAGCACAGGACTAAGACATGCTGGAAAAACGGTAGTTGTGCGAGGCTCGATGTCGTGTCATGATACACAGAGCCAAGTGGCAAGCGGATGACCTTCCCGCAGAGGTCCCGGCCTTTGAAATAATCCGGTTGCTCACACGCCAGGCTGGTAGATGAGGATACTGGATAACACTTAATTCTTGACTGCGTAACTGTGGTTCTTTAGTCCTTTGAGCTTATGGGCGGTCATTGCATGTGTTAAAGGACTTTGCCTTTCTCTTACTTTCACAAATAAGTGAAAGGTCGCTCTTGACTTCAGTGCGATGTAATATTTTTAAGACTTGTGTACAGTATAATAAGGCGCTGAAAAATTTACCGGCAGAATACAATGGAGCTAAAACGATTTGCCAATTAAGAGAGCTCGACAGATTATTGGAGTTTTTTGTATAGAAGGAGCATGGGTATGTATTATCTCGACAGGTCTCGTCTGTAATTTCAGATAAGACCACTTCTTACTAATCTGAAAAGTTAAAAGAACCAAAACTAATATCCAAAGGAACTGTGTGCCATTTTGTAATATTCAGAAAGCTTCCTCATGCTGGAGCTGGGGATGGAGAAGAGACTGGGCAGCCAGGCCAGAGTTTTGTTACCCCTGGTGAGAACCTAGCTGGTAATGCAGTGAACAGCGTTAGGTTGTGCCGTGTTAATGGTGGAATGCAGCTCCTCGTGGCAAGATGGTTTCCCCCATGGTTCTCTATCCCCCTGCTTTGAAGCTGCTTGCCGTAAATGGACACTTTAATCAAAAACAGCTTGATGAACTGGGGAACTTGGAGAACCCTCTGCTGGAGACAAAAAAAAAAAAGAAGTGTCAAAAAAAACCAGGAAGACTCCAAAAAGGTGTTTTTTTCCTAAGTGGTGGCGCAGTTCACAGCTCCTGGCTGTAGGGGCACAACACCACTTAGGCAGACTCGGTGCCTTTTGCACGTGGGTATATCTCTGCTGTAAGTGCCATATGTTCATTGTTAAAACATCAGATCCCCACTAAAATAACCAAAAAATTGGTTCTGCTTTTACTGACTCTTTGCTGGCAGGTTTTATGCACGCTGTTCTGCAAGCACCTGCAAGCATTAGCCTTTTACAATGTTTATCATAGGAGCTAATTTTTAAATTACTGTTGTATTTATTAAATGTTAGTTAAATTGAAGAATACATTGACTTACTTAAACCCTAAGGGTTATATTATGTTACCATTAAATATAACCTTCCAATCTACAGATACTAAAGCTCTGTACAGTGTCTAACAAGTGTGGTGAAACCTTTTTTACCTTGCAAAAGGCATTTTTTTGTTGCTGGTGTTATTGATGTGGGCGATAAAACCTGCATTAAACCAAGTAAGCTCTGTCACATCAGCTTCCTCCCCCCACAATGGCATTCTTACACTTAATCACAGCTCTGGCTGCGTGTCCCACTAAAACTGATGACCAGTCACTGGATCTATTTTTGATTTTCCCAAAATCCGGCCGGGACAAAAACCGAAAATCTGATGCCCCCCGGCTCTGCCCGGTCGCTAAATCTGCGCCTTTGTTTACACATTGTTCTGCAGATTTGTCATCCAGTGGGAAGGGGAGGGGGCTTCTTTCCGAGTGGCGCCCACCAAAACAATTTCCAGAGAGCCATCTGTGCTGAACACGCAAGTTCAAATCGTCGCTGGCCACAGGCCTGGTTTCGTTGCATAGCCCCTCCCCCCCCACACATACACACACACACACACACACACACACACGCATACGCATACACACTCCCACTGCCCATTCTGAAATGAAACTTCTCTATTACCAAGTTCATTTACCTGTATTATTATGATCTTAAACTCAGAGATCAGGGCCACAAGAGACAGCGTGATGCTCCCATGAGAGGGAGGGAGCGTGAGCGGAGCAGGTGACAGCTGAACCCAGAGTTTCCCACCCTTCTGAAGGGAGGACATGTGAACGTATTCTGCCCAGCGGACCTGCTAATAGGATTAAAGAGCCATAATCTGCCGCAGGTCTTTCACTGTTAAATACAGGAGGTGATCAGGCCAGGGCACAGTCCGAGAAAGTGAGACCCCGAAGTTCGGTCTAAAAGCACATGTGCACAGACTCATGCGCAAAGACACAGACAGATATTCAAAAGTCATTGTAGTGTTCAATCTGCGACACATGCACAAGGGTACATACAACTATTTTAAACTTCTGTTACATATCACATGGTAGATCTAAACATTGAGACCTTCTATGCAGGCATGACAGAATCACTCATGCCTTTAACATTCCCTAAGTTCAATACTAACTGACATCACATCATTTTTGATACCTTACAATATATTATTATGATCTAAACCAGTGTATAAAATTACAACATAATTATGGGCTCAAGACAGAAATTTGTAACTCTGTTACATTCACAAATGTCCTTTTCTTAGCCCTTGGACCCCTGGCCCCCTTTATTTGTGTGATTTCATTGGTTCGCTGTAAATCCAGTTTGAGAATGGCCTGAAATTCTGTGAGGCAGGAGTGTATTTTCAGTCTTGGGGCTGGATGGGGACTCCCTGGCTAGCAAACGTCAATCTCCCATCAGCGTTCTTTCTCTCCGCTACAGGCCCTGGCCAGGTCAACCACGCAGGCTTGGTTCGAGAGGAGAATGTTTTGAGAACGTTAGTATTACGACACAAAGTTGGAGAAATTGCTTTGTGCTCTGATGCTGCGAGGCCCTGAAGAGGAGCTCTAATCCTATTTTAATGGCAGCGGGATTTATTAAACGGGAGCAGCAGGTCTAAATCTCAGCAGATTGCCTGTAGGTCCAAGGAGAGGCAGCTTGTGTAACCAGGTGCACCCAAGGTGACGCTGCCTCCGTCTGGGTGGGGATAGGCTAGCAGTTGCTCTCCTGACAGTGTTTTTTGTGCCAGCTGTTATCGCATGTTCCCACCAGTAGGATCTGCTAAGTAAAGCCTTTTTTTGTTCCTAATGAACATGAAATGTTTTGTTTTTCTAGCATACCGATGAATACCTGGATTTGGTTTATGCTTTCTTTATATTGAGACTGAAGGTCAATATTACTCCTAAGTGATCCAAGAGAAAAACAGCAAGGCTTTGCAGGTGTTTGCTTATTTGAAAGCCATCATCCCAGAAACAAATACAACACTTACCAAGGGATGCAGCTTAAATGTGCACTAACCAATGTGAGTAGCAAGTTGGGATATTTAACAGCTAGATTATTCTGTTAAACCTGAGCAAATTGGATTACTTAATGTCAATGTCCGTTTCTAAATCTGTATGTGTTTCTAAAATCATTTTCTCGTAAATTATACCATTGATACCATCTGCGTTATAATTTTGTGGTTAGCCATTAGAATCCCGGTGTCTGGTAGTACTACAAAGAAAATCCCCTTGATGTGACCCTACCCTTGTAGTAAAATGAACATACAGAACCTAATGCCACTCCCATGCCTCAACTCTCAGATCATCAAAAAGCGATTGTTTTTTTAAGTGAAGTGTGCCCTCTTCTGGTGGGAGACTGACAGTGCCGTAGAGTGAATTGACGCTTTTAATCAAGGGTTTATAACCAGGGGTGAGCGTACCCCTTTTTCGGGGAATTGTAGAATAGGATCGGTATACAGTGTCTTGCAAAAGTATCCATACCGCTGACCAATTCTCTCATATTACTGAATTATAAATGCTAATTGAAATTTCCTTCTGTATTGGAAGCTCTACATTGGCTCTACATGGGATGGTGGCACGAAAGCCATCACTAAAAATGTATCATCTGAAAGCCTGTCTGGAGTTTTCACAGAAAGCATGGGTTACCCAGCTGGAATGTGGGAAGATGTTGTGGTCAGATAAGATTGAGATGGAGCTTTTCGCCCAAAACTCAAAGCATCTTGTGTGGTGCACCGCCAATGGCTAAGGAGACACCATCCCTACAGTGAAGTATGGTGGTGGCAGCATTATGCTGTGGGGATGCGTGTTGTAAGCAGGAGCTCAGCATCTTGTTAGTACCAGGAAGAATGGATATTTAAAAAATTCAGGGAAATACTGCAGAGAAACCGGTTTCAATCTGTTAACATTTTTTTTGTTTTGGAAGTAGTTCACTTTTTAGCTTGACAATGATCCCTAGCAATAAAAAACAAAGCAATATTGGCGTAGCTCAAGAACAAATATTTGAATATCCTACAGCGGCCAAGTACTTTCAATCCCATTGAGAATCTGTGGCGCTATCATTCAAGTGTCACCCAACAAAGCTGAAGAACCTTGAGAAAATCACTACTAAAGCTCTGTGCAAAACTGCTAGATACTGAATCCAAAAGATTATAAAGCTGTTACTGCAGCGGCAGGTGGCTCTACCAAATATTAATGTGTGGGGGTTGAATACTTATGAAAACACCATATTTATTTTGTGTTTGATGTATTACATCTCTCAACCTCTCAATCTCAATCTAAAATAAACAGTATGACATTTTATGTAACATTTGTAATTCACTGATATGATAAAATTGGTCAGGAGTTAGAATACCATATACCTCCTAAGCAGTCTTAACATTATTTGACAATAACATGCATTATTACAATGGTTTTACTATTTGAGTATATTCATTTCCATTTAAGCCCAGTGTAGTTTGAAAATGAATAGATAGTAGTTACACGTTTTAAGAATTGTTTTATTGTGAGCAAATACGCATTACGCCCTTAAATGACAAAGACAGCCATGTAAGGCAGGGTGAAAATGGTGCAGGACTAACAGTAAAACCATGAACACAGATGTACTATGTTCAATTTGAAAGCCCTTGCTATAGACGACTCGCGGTATATTTTGTTGGATGTGAGCGCTTTTACGGTTATGAATTTTCCGCTTGATCCAGGTTGTATATTCCCCCCAGTAACACTCGGAAATCTGGTAAAAATAAAAAAATCAGTGGCCTACTAATGAACAAAATATTTATTTTTTTTAAAACCGCACACTCAGGAGCTACTAGACAAAACAAATGGAGAAATGTTATTGGGCTGCAGTGCATTTTTGAAAACTTTTGTAAAAAATAAAATAAACTTAGAATTTCCTTTTTGTACTAGATCACAATTGTTATAAATTATATTGTTATATTAATTTGACCATCTAAGCTGATTAATTAAACCGGTCAAGTTTAATGCCCGGAAAAAAAGCGAATAACTTTCTCACTCTAACCTTTATTTTAATCGGAGACAACGAATGTACGGTAACAGGTGGCGACTTGCACACGACCAACATTTTCCTGGCATTTATCAGGGTCTTTTCGAAAAACTCTAATTCAGGCTGATCCATAACCACATCGTGGACTACATCGTTTCTGTAACGACTCGATCCAGTCACCAATCAACAAATTGGTAGTGTTTCGCCTCCCCAGAGTTTTAACGATGTCTTGTCAGTTTTTTTACTTAAAAATATATATATTATTATTATTTTTGTTAAGTAATTTTTTTTTAAAGTTTAAGCGCACAGGTCACTTCAGGGGCTCCGTAGTAAATAAATGATGATTAAAAAAAATAAAGTTTATCATCTTATGAATCGGACCTGACACAATACGTCATGAAAGCAATGAGTAATCCACGTGGCAAGCACGTGTAATAATAACGTCTTTATTAAAATCCTAAAATCCGTAGCTTAAAAAAAAGATTTTTGTCAAACCTGTCATGGATAACTGTATATTTTCTCCTGCAAATATTTATATTGCATGCGGTTCATGAGGCGAATTTAACTAATTAAATGAACAATTACATTGTTACATGTGATAAAGATGTCAATAGGCTCATCAGTAAACGTTGTAATACCCTGAGATGACAAAAGCAAAGTAGCCTATTATCAATATTTAATCTAAAACATTAAAGAGTTAAAGGAAATGTAAAAATAAACTAAATCATGCCCTCTAGCCCTGGGGACAAGCCCACGTCTGCCCTGGCTGACAGCCAAGCAGCGGAGCCACGCCCACAGCCAGGTTCCACTGATCATACTACACTTAGGTGCTTGCAGTTAAATACACATTTAAAAGTGTGTGTGTGTATGTGGCAGGAAGAGAGAGAAGTTAGACATTGAGGACATGTGGTGACTGGGTAGTGGGTTTGGTTTATTATATTTTAAAAAGTGGTGAGTTAGTTAGTGGTGAGTCTGAAAAGCTTTATTGATTTTTTTATTATTTTTTCTGTCTTTGTTGTTTTTCATATTTTTGTTAACTGTATTTAGAAATGCAAAATGAACGGCAAAACCAATCCCTCTGTGTCCCTATATCTGACCTCTCTAGGTCCGGGCGTGCCTAGGCGTGCTACGAAGTCCAAAATTCAACAGCTAGTCCCACCAAATCTCTGAACAATCAAAATGTGCTCTTGAGGGGGTTAAAAACTATAATCAGTGCTGTGGAATGATCCCCCGATCCATTAATATACACGTTGAAATATAAAGTGGGTAAAAAGTTATCCTTTCCTGTGAGCTATCTAACTCATGTGCCGGCCTTTAATGGAAGCCATGTGAGCGGGGGAGCCGGCCTGTGTGACATCTCTTGGCCAATCATGCACTTGACTCAGCACAATCCTCCAAGGCCAAGTGTTGAGCCTCGACTGGCCGCGACACAGGCTGCGTCTCGACTGTGGACTGCGGAGGAGACAGTCATTCCAAAATGTCTAGTATTAGTTCATTGACAGCTTTTTCAGG
>JAOVYW010073510.1:0-19894 GCA_025775045.1 Hiodon tergisus
TATATATATATATATATTTTTTTTTTTTTATAGAGGCATTGTTTGTGTTTCCACGTGTTTTCCACAAGATTGAGATTCTATAACCTAACCGATTTGGGGGGAGGGAGCTATTAACGTTGGTTACGCAGAACCGAAATTGTCTTCCAACTCCGTTGAGTTGCTGTTTTGAAATGTCTTACTATTTATGTAGTGCAATTCAGTAATTGCCTGACGTGAGTGGATTCCTCTCAACATCGACCTCCTTCCTGTGCTTGGTGTCCTGTCTGTCCTGTGTTCCGGTCATCCAGATACTTCCGCTTCTCTCTCCCAGAGATTCTGGGTCGGCAGGACCCCCTCCCCTCTTCGAAGGACACTGGAGGAAGTCCATCATCACGGAAAAGACAAACTCTCCCTAGGCTGTGTAGTCTGTGATTCTGCACATGCCCAGTATGTCAGCAGTCTCCTCAATGTAGGTGACTGGGGAGAAGACTCCTGTCCCCCACTCTCCTCCAGGCAGCTGGGCACAAACGTCGTTGTGCTTGTCACCTTCGGACGTTCTGGAAAAGGCCCGGTGAATGGTCCTCCACTTCAACCGAGGCGAGTGAGGCCTGGAAGGTTACAGTCTTCCCCAGGGAGCCTCCACCCAGGCCAGGTTGCTCAGACCCGGCGCCCGGCTTTGGAGCTCCTCTGAGAGAGGGTTTGCAATCAAGGGACTGGACATCCATCTGCATACAAGCAGGGCAGAGATGGCAAGACCACTCTAATTCGGTAGAGCAGGGCTGGGAGACTTGGCGCCAGAGATCTCAGGTTGTGAGCCGTAGGGGCTTCTCCTGGGTGTTTGTGAGTCGTACAGCCACGGTGTGGGTTTGATGTCAATTTCATTATATAACCTTCATTAAGAGGATCAGACCAGGGCTTTCCTTCCATGTCTTGTAGAGTAAAAACCAAAATAAATGTTTTGCCTTTTTTGAATAGGAAAAATGCAAAAAAAGTTTGGGAAGGTTTCTATGGAAACAAGATCAGCAAAAATTCTAAAGCGGCAGAGATGGTCTTGTATTATAATATCCTGTTATTGAAAATGTGAACTAACACTAGGTAGCCAGTTGAGTAATAAAAATGAAACGAGTGATTCACATTAGTATCTAGTATCTGTTTTCAGCATACAATTTACAGATGATACATGTATACAAGTACATAAAATAAGTTTTTGTTGGTGTTTTTTTGCTAAAAAACTGACAGCTAAGGTATATGCTTGTGTCCTTCACTGCCCTGCGGGTCTGGCCGTTGAGATCGTGTGACCTCCATAGATGTTCCAAGCATGTTCTTTTGTCTTTGTTTTGTCTTCCTGCGTGTGTCTGTGGGGCAGCTGAGCGGACGCTGGCAGGCGGGTCTTCTTGACTGGCTGTGGTTCAGTGCTGTAGCTTCTGCTGGGGGCTTGCCTTCATCGTCTGCCGGAACCTGCCTGTTATCCAGGCCTGTGGAAGACTGCACTGGGTCAGTGGTGGGGCACCTTTTGCCGTTTCCATTCTCAGACTTCAGGTCGTCTTCTCTCGCTTGGAAAACAGCGATACAGACCTTGCTTTTTGAATTTTCGGAGACACCCGGAGACATGGCCAAACTGTCAGGCTTGGAGTTTGCAGACTTTTCCGTCTTCACTTTAATCGCTGGCTCTGTAAGGTGTCTGGAGGCCCCTGTCCGTCTAGTCTCCTTCTCTCTGCTTTTCTCATTGTGGCTCACACTCCTTCCTGTCTTTGGGTCAGGAGTCTTTTGGTGGATCTCTGACACGCTGCTCACAACCTGTGTGGCTCTAGTCAATCGCTGCTTGTTTCTATTAGTGAGGGCTTCTGTCTTCATAGAGGCCCGCAGTGGTGCAGTCCTTTCCCTGTCCAGCCCTTTGTCTGGTTGACCCTCTGCATTGACCTCACCCCTCTGTGCTATGCGAGTTTTAATGCAGGTTACTTTAGGTTGTGGAGAGGCTTGTTTAGCTAGTCTTTTTCCCGGCCCACAGTTATTTGTGTTAATTACTGTGTGCAGTGCGTCAGTCGATATCGGGCTCTTGGGATCCTCCTTTTCTGCCCTCCTTTTTTCTCCCTCACCATTTGCTGCCTCCCTCCTCTTCCTCTCCATCCACACCTTCACCTCCTGCTCGGAAACCTTTGCCCTCTCCTCTCTCTGCGTCTCCTTTCTCCGCTTCTCTCTCCTCTCTGCCCTCCTCTCCTTCCACAAGGCCTGCCTCTTTCTCCTGGCGAGGAGGTCCTTCCCACGGAGCCAGTCCTTCAGTCGTCTATCCTGGCTGGGATCCAGGTGACATTGGGTCACCGCCTTCCTCAATGGGCTCTCCTCCTTCCGTCCTCCGTGCTCCATCACCTCCACTACACCCTGTCTCTGTCTCTCCTGGGCTCTGGTTCTTCTCAGGTACTGGACCGAGACGTTTCTCACGGTTTTGGGCGGGGGCTGCAGCCTAAGAACACGAACCGGTTTCACTGCTATAAGTATAATGTTGCCCCCACCCTGCCACCCAATGACTGTCCCACTATATTCCCAGCAGTGTCTCCCAATCCTGAGGAGCTCCCTTGATCGAATCTTCTGGGTTTCTCCTGTGGGTTCAAGTTGGGAAGCCTTAGACTTTCTCCGCCTCTCCTTGGATCCCCTCCGTCCAGCAGGAGGCTGAGAGCCACACCGGGAGCAGAGCTTCTCGTCATCCTGCTTGGACGCTCCCTCTCGCCCTCCACCCTCCACCTCTTCGCCCAAGGCCTCAGGTAACTTCACCACTATAGCTTTCTGCCTCCTGGTCTCTTTTTCCCCCCAGTTGTCTGTACTAGCTCTTGGATCTTCAGGGTTATAGCATGCCATCTTGTTTGGTGCCCTAGCAGTGTATATATATATATATATATATATATATATATATATATATATTTGGGGAGGGTCACAGGCTTACTTTACTGGGTGCACGTTACTGGATTTGAAAACACAGAAAGAGTTATTGATAAATGAATTTAAATATTAGAATCTGACTGAATTGCTGAAAATATTGTGTACATATCTGGTCTAAAATTCTATATCTGTTAAAGCAAAGTTTTATAACAAACAACTTTATAACAAAGAGGTGATGGTCTGGTCTTATGGTCATGGTTATAGTTTGCCTCCGGCTTGCGAAATGTACGGAAAACTCACTGAATGTCCACCAAGGCCATACCTTCAACTGACAGGATGAAGAAAGGCAAAAATGCATTGCTTCCAAATATGAAACAAGAAAAAGGCTTGTCACCCCAAGCCCTCCCCTCCCCTCTAACAGATTTTATTCACATGACGCGATTCCACGTTTAATTACGCAATGTTACACAAATAAAATGTTACCCAAATAAACATCTAATGAATTAAGCATATCTAAAAAAAATTTTTTTTAAGTTTAACAAATGTTAGTTTCTGAAATGTATAAAACCTGCATTGTCCTCGCTGGTTCGTGAGAATACTCACAAATGAGCATTGCGATCAGGTAGGCGCTTTTACTCCAGCCCAGTCTGTGTTGAGTGTTAATGTTTGCTCTGCCGCGCAGTTGCTCGCACTTAGCAACGGTACAATGAACTCCGGGACAGATTGCGAGTCATGATTTTAAAGTGACGGAGGTTCTTAACCTTCGGTTTGGTTAAGCCATCGAATGTCTCAACGCCACGCAGAAGTGTTTGTGTGTCCGCAGAATCGAAAGGTGTACTGTGTGATTTTTAAACACGGTTGCCAATAAGTAAATCCTTTAGATATTTCCCCCTCCATTCTGAATTTTTCTTTTAATGCTAAAAATTATACTGGAATTGTTAAGATAAAAAAAAAAAAAACATCCCAAATGTATTTGTACAGTGTCTGTCACCTTGGGTGCTAGACGTGAACTCAGTCTCAGTGCAGCATAATAAGTGCGACAATCATAATGAATGTCAACAGGATTAGAGTGTAATAAACTGCCCGCCAAAATTAATGGACATAAAAATTACCAGAGGATGGCGCCACCTCTCAACATTAATATTATTTATTTGCTTCCCTAATAGCAAGGTTATCTAACCCTACCATACCTATGTATAATAACCGCATAAGTGAGGGAGCGAATGTTTAGTATTTTTGGTTTATTTGTTGTGATAACTTGTACTTTTTGAAATGTTGGACTTTATGAGGCTTACATTTACTGCTCTGTTCCTGGTGGATGGTCTAAGAACCCACGTGTCCTGCATATGTACTGGCAGAGATTCAAACCCAAAATGCACTAATTGTCCTAAAGCTGTTGGTCCAATCTACAGTCAGCAATAGTCAGGTTTTTTTCCAGCAAAGATACCCTTTATTACTGATCAATGATGGACTTCAGTATTTCTGAGTGTTTCAAGGTTAAAATATATACATAGAATATATTATGCATATAGACATGCCTACATACATACACACACACACTATTTATGTGGCTGAATTTACTTATTCAGTCTGTGCTGTGGAGGTCAAGTGGGTTGACATTGTTTTTCAGCCCAGCGCACCCTGGCCCGGCAGAATTGCGTAATTAATGTCAGAATCCCGGTGACATGCATGGAGAGGAAGGAGTGGTGAGGAGATGTGTGTGTGTGTGTTTTTGTAAGGGAGGGAGGGAGGGGGTGACGACGTTGGTGGGAGGAATGGGGGGGGGTTCCTCCTCAATCGTAGAGCTGCAATGAGGAAAGGAGGGAGAGAGAGAGCGAGCGAGCGAGTCACAGTCAGAGAGTGGGAGAGGGGGAGAAGCCACGGTAAGGCATTCACAGCGTTGCAAGGGCAAACTGCACAGATAGAGGGGCCAGGGGACCATCAGCATTGTCCAGGGAGATCCTCATCTGAGTCGCACAACCGAGACGAGGGATAGCCGCGTCGGGCCGGAGAAAAGCACAAGGCTTAAATGGAACGTGTCTATGCTACAATGACCTCAACTCAAAGACAGGGATAAACTGTGAGGCAAGGAACTGAAGGAGAGACGGCATCGCTCGATCCGTTGAACCAAAAAAGATAGCACTTAAAGGGGAATCTGCCGGGCTGTCCCACTTGTCTGTGAGATGAAGAGAGAAGAAGCTGGACAAGGCTGCTCTCCATTGTACTGAGATAGGCTGCCCAGTGCTTCGCAGCGCATTGATGGACTGTGCTCTTAAATTGTGTAGTGTAGCGGGCTGTGCTGTTCTATAGTTTACTAGTGTTCTGAGCCTGGCTGTTCTCTGGGGATCTGCACTGTGGTTTTGGTTGGTGTTCTGTCCGATACTACAGCATACTGTGGCGTACTTTGCTGCTCTTCACTGTGCTTTAGAGTACTGAATTGCATTGACCTGTAGTTTATTATAGCATACTGTGCTGTACTAGCTCTACTGGACTGGGTTGCGCTGTGGTTTAATGTGCTAGATCGCGGTAGTGTCTGCTGCCGAGCTGTGCCAGTCCGTGCTGTGTCCCGTGACCGCGACCGCGACCAGCCATGAGCGAGACCAAGAAGAGCGAGCTGGAGCTGCGAGACAAAGCCATCCTCCACCAGCAGCGGCGCCTGAAGCAGGCCACCCAGTTCAGCCACAAGGACTCTGCTGACCTGCTGCCCCTGGATGGGCTCAAGAGGCTGGGCACCTCCAAGGACCTGGTGAGCCACCCTGCCCCCTGATTTATAGTCGCTGCTTGTGTCATCTGTGATGTCAATGCTGTTCCACCAATGGCGTGTGTCGTGTTGCAGGGGGTTTACGGTTCCTGTATTGATTTCAGAATTTTAAATAATCCCTACGCTGTCTGCCCTGTCCCGTTCTCCCTCGGAGTAGAAATGGGGTCACACGGTTAATAGGAACTAGGAACATCCCAGAAAGGTCTTAAAACCTGTTTTTATCAGGACATTTACATTTCCTTTAAGCCAATACAACTGAACAAACTACAGCACGGATGTAAATATCAGTGGACCCCTTTGGTCACAGGCAGCACTGTATGAGCCTAAGGGGACAAAGCCCTGTTTTGCCTCTCACTGTAACCAGAAGCTTTTCATGGTCAAATTCCATGTAGTTATAAATGACTAATATACCTACACATACTGAGAGAACGTGGAGAGCTATCATTAGAAAATATTTAAAAAAAGGAAACTACCAATACAAACCACTATAGTCATCGTTCACAATGTAGCGCTGCGGTACGACCTATTTGGCTGCTGTGAGCCTGCTGTGTGTGGCCGTAATGATGACACGATGCCAAACGGAGTACAGTCAGTTCCCATTCAGACAGGGCTGTGTGGGGAGGTGGGGTGTGGAACAGGACCAGGGGAGACGGACACAAACTCGGGTGAAGAAATCGCCGCACACACGCGTCACCTACCCAAACCCAGCCCCGCACACTCATTACGTTAGACTTAAGACATAGGGCCACACAGCCCACAGCCATGCATGCGTATGATACAAGACCCATTGATCTGGAACAAATTGGTCATTTCCTGTATGACCGTGACATACGTGATGCCCCAAACATCCAAACACAGGGCAAGCCCCTCCTCGTTTTCGGTCCATGCGTTCCCCGCTGTATTCGCCACGTTGCCCTCTTGCCAACACCCCAGATTCCCCAGCCACACCGCAAGGTTTTCCCTCAATCTCTCTGCTGAAGCACCAGTCTCGCTGGTCACTGCCCACAGTACCTCTGCCCTTTGGTGATTTTCTCCAAACCTATCACTAACTCTTTTACGCCTGTTATATTTTAATGTATTTATTCATGCATGTAGTCGACCTGAATTGGGGAGGCCAAGTGAGAACTGAGATCTTGGTCATAGTGTTCCAGATCAGAAGCTTTGGTGGGAAGTTAAAGAAAGCCAGGTTTAGAATTTAGCCAAGGTTAGCACTCCAGCAATGTGAGACAAATACCATAGGAATTGTAATGACCAAAATGACCTCCATTAGAGTTTTAATGTTTCAGGATTCATGTGTCTGCATCAGCTCATTGAACATGCTTGATCATTTGGGTCATTTGTTGACAATCCGTAAAATAACATGGAAAGCCTCATTCTGCCTCAGAAGTCTGTGTACAGCCCAGGCTGACAGTCTATTCTTGTATGCATGTCAGAAATGGAATGTGTCACCTGAAGGGCTTCGCTGTGATTGGTTCATCGATGACGGGAATCTCGCGAGTATAGATTAACAGAGAGATCCCCATTAATATTCATGCGCCACAAGGGCGATGAATGCAATACAAAGCCTTTTAAAAACCCGGGTTTGTCTGAGGAAGGGCCCCAAGATGCACTGAATAATTTTTATGCAACTTCAAAGTGATACAAGTGGCCTTGAAATCGACATATAAGCCATTGTTCTGCCCACGGTCCGCTGTCAAAGCCAATCTGTTCCCGCATTGAGAGCTGACTGCAGAAGGCAGCGCGCTTTCGCTTACGCGACACAGCAGGGGACCACAAAAGGCACCCCTGCGTGATTCAGGCCTCAGGTGTGATGTCGAAAGCGCGACCAGGGGCGATGGCCCGTTGTCTGTGGCGACGCTCTTCACAGCTGAGAGCTGAGATTCGAGTGACTAGTACCATTTGCGATTGCTTTGATCATGAGTGGGGAGCAGAACTATGTTCTGGCGTAATGTTCTAGTGTTATGGAGTAATGACTGCAGAGGGAATTGTCGCTCTCAGGCAAGCCACTGCAACAACAAGCGGGATTCCCACCTGTGTGCCTCTAGTATAGAATGAGTGGGAGAGAATGAAGGTACCTTGTGCGGACTCCTGGGATACCACCCTGCCTGCTGACCGATGGGGGTGAACGGGTCCCAGTTACGTAAGTGTGGATCTGTGTTCTGCGTCACAGCCCTTTTACTAGGCCACTTACCTTTCCTGGTAAATCATTTCAGCGCAGGCTGCTGAACAAACCTGAACCTGACCAATGAGAGCTCACTGCTCCCATAAGGGCTCTGCACTCTGTCTCATTGAGGGTTCCGGCTCGTCTCCGCATCCTCCTCCTTCTCCTCCTCCTCCTCCTCCCCTCTCCATCCAGCAGTGAGGCGTGTTTAATTGAAAGGCTCCCTGCGTGTCTCCCTCTCCGAGACAGGCCAGCGTGGGGAGGAATCCTAAACACTGCACTGTTCAGGGCTGGACAACGCTCCGAGGATGGGACAACGCAGTGCGCATCCTCCTTTTCCACCGCTTTGGCGGTCCATTATAACCTGCAGCTGAGATGGCTGGAACGAGAGCTGTGTTTGGATAGTGGCAGTGATAAAATAATAATGGCAGTGCTTTGGTTGAGCTTATATAACCGGCAATACGGGCACTTACTGTGGTGGGCTTCATTCTGGCTCTGTTTCAAAGGTTAAATGTCAAGATGCAAGTCACAAAATCCAACTTTCCTCTCTGAGAATCTGGATCCCCTACACCCTCAGATCACAACACCCTACGCTCGCTACGCTGTGACTCCACGTAACAACGGAAGCCCATTCCCAACTCGGAAAACACACCGCATCGATCTGGTTTAATGCTGGTGGGGTTTACAGAACTCGCTGCGTTGATCTGGAGGGGTTTACAAGTAGCAGGTTTCCCCAGACCCCAGCACTGGAGGAGATCAGGAGCGGCAGGCAGGCAGGGGGAGGGCGATCAGGAGCACTAGACGGGGCTTTCTGTTCTGTGGGGAGAGGCGCGGTACTAAAAATATCGGGAACAAAGCACAGCAGTCTCGGTGTGCACAGCGCTCCTCCCCTGGGTGTCACTGGAAGGTTGCCATAAAGGGTGATGATCAGAATGGGATACTGGCCATTAGCGAGGCCACGTGACTCCGGAGAGAGGAGCTGACTGTGATCTGAAAATCCACCTTTGCTTCAATTTGACTTTGATCCTGGGAGAAGAGAGGAGAGGCCAGGACCTGGAAGGGACACGAGGAGTTACACACGCACTGACTCAGAGTGCACTGACACTGGCAGGAGACAAGATTGGAGCAGAACACAGTAGTTTTCCATAGCTTTCTGGCTTGTTTGATCATCAGCAGCAAACAAGTGGGTTGTAGTTATGCACACACTGCTTCAGTGTAGGATAGCAATGTGCACTCATGATCTGTGTGTGGTAGTGATATGCACTCATGATCTGTGTGTGGTAGTGATGTGCACTCATGATCTGTGTGTGGTAGTGATATGCACTCATGATCTGTGTGTGGTAGTGATGTGGACTCATGATCTGTGTGTGGTAGTGATGTGGACTCATGATCTGTGTGTGGTAGCGATGCGGACTCCGGATCTGTGTGTGGTAGTGATGCGGACTCATGATCTATGTGTGGTAGTGACGCGGACTCATGATCTGTGTGTGGTAGTGATGTGGTTTCAGATTGCTTTAGACCCTCGGCTAGCTTTGTTTCCCCTTTGATGAAGTTGGCTTGTAATCGCATATATATGGGAATCAATATCTCATAATATTTATACTGGCATTAATTTAATTCGGATAAACACGCCCTATACCTTGTAGCCCGAGGCCTTTTTGAGTTACTTGGCACCCGAGAAGGACATCGAAGGAGATTAGAGGTTCTCGTGATGTGGATGATTACAATGATTACAGGCATTTAGTGGTGATGGCCAAAGAGCATCTGCCACGATGAGCGAGAGACGAGGGCTATGGCAACCCCGTCTCTCAGACTCTTGGCTCCCGCCACAAACGGCACTCGGAGACCCGTTGTGTGAGGGAGGTGACCCAGAGGTCAACAGGCAGGGCGTGAAACAACTGAGGTTTTCACAAGGCTGTTACTGTCAGTTCACGGCCATTCCACCATGCGCCATTTTGTAATTCCACGAGGGTTGTGTCTACACCGCAGCTCTCAGTTATAACAAAATGAAGAAATTATGGCTAAAAGGAAATCAACATAAAAACAAGGCTCCCATGAAAATTTCTCAGAAAGAGAAAAATCAGCCAAGAGCGATCCTGCCGGTCGATCAAAGCAAACACTACACAAGCAGAAGAACAAAAACATTATTCCAAAACCCGAAATGGCTCAATCCCACCATGGAGCGTCTGCTGTCCCCCTACACCTCACTCGGCAATAACTCGTCGATATCCCTCGCTATTGCAAACCACTGTGCCCAATTTCAGCCGTTGTGCACCTCTGCCTCCCACCGTTTGTATATACTTGTCAAAACTGCTACCAGTAGAATGTGTAAATCAAGTCTTTACTCCCCAGAATGAACTTGCAGACTCACTCTCGCTCAAACTCATGACTCATGAGCCCATGTGCCACCTCCCTATCGCGTCGCTGGTAAGGGATTTTTTCCGCCTACGTCGTGATTAGGTCCTGCGTGTGTCACGGTCACTTTCACTGAAGGGCATTTGCTAACCCACGCTGGTGCAGCGAAGTTCTTCCTCCCAGGCTGCTGCGGCCTGTGGAGTCTGTCTGCTGATGAGACACCCGTGCTTCAGGGCTACTCAGTAGCAGTAGTGGGATGGCTCTAGGTCAGTGTCTGTTAAGCGGATGAATAATGTGAAAAATGAAATCACCATAAAGGCACAAATGAAAATTCCCACGACCAAACACAATTTCTGACCTGATGGCTTTAGTGTAACTCCAAGGAGATTAAAATCAACAGCGGCTTCCTGCCTTCATAAGAGACAGAATTAATGCGTTTTCTGTGGTAGAAATAAATTAGTTTCAGACAACCCTGGGCAATGAGAGACATGGGCAATTGAGATACATATATATCTATTTTTAGATAACTAGTGTTCTACGTTGGCCTTTTTAGGACAAAAAGCCAAACTACATTTTTCACTCTGCCCCCCAGTGCCCTTCTCGTCCCTCCACTGTATCTTTGGGGTACAGGCAATAGAGCCACCTTTTCTGGCTGTTCCTCAATCCACAGACCCCTCATTACATAGGGTCTGTGTGGCGTTTGACACCACGTTTCTCATGTTTCCATGTGTCACCATCTCAGTCATCACTGGATGAATGTAGCACAGGTCTTCCCCTCATTTTTCCACATGTCTCAGTCATCACTGGATGACTGGCAGACAGGCCCTCCTCTCATTTTTCCACGTGTCTCAGTCGTTGGATGAACGTAGCAGGCAGGTCCTCCTCATTTTTCCACGTGTCTCAGTCATCGGTGGATGACTGCAGCAGACAGGTCTTCCGCTCATGTTTTCACATGTCACCATCTCAGACATCACTGGACGAATGTAGCAGACAAGACTTCTGCTCATGTTTTCCGTAGCGCCGTGTGACATGTTGTTTATCATTGTTCTCCTGGGAACTCGGTCTGCCCTCGTGTTCTTGTTTGCTGACTGACGCGTGATGCCCAGCAGTGACCCTGTAGCCACCCACCTTTACTCCTACCGTTCCAGGAAAACAATAACAATAACTAGTGCTAATTTCTTTGGGATTCACCCAGAGAGACAGATGATGCTTTTTGTGACTAATTCAGGTCGGTCTGACCTATGTTTCAGTCTTCGGCTTTTGAAGGATTAGCGGCCCAGGTTTGTTACGGCCCAAAGGCACTGATACGATGAACCTTTCTTTTTATTGGTGGGCCAGGCCGCCTCACCAAGAAGTAATGGGTAGAAGTGGTCAGAAGCGCATTCGAACCCGGTGTACATCTGCAATGCAGAGAGAGCGGTGTTCGGCTGCTGCTATGTCAGGTCAGAATGCCGTGAGTCGCGGCAGCTGTGTCTAAAAGTACGCTCACCTTACGTACAGCCCAGCAGGGCCATTGGCAGGACAGGGCAGAGTAGCTTGGTCACTTAGGGGGGATGTGCTCATAGAAAGAGGCTGCGTGTGTGTTGTGTGTGTGTGTGTTAGAGGTGTATTTTTGCCTTGCATGCGTTGACTCTGGAGTGCCTGTGTTGCGGCGCGTGCACAATACCAGCACGCATGAGGAAATCTCTCCAGCAGTGGGACAAGGAAGTGAAGCATGCAGAGATGAAGAGAAGGGCTTTGAGGTTCCCCGCGCGGAGAGGGGTGTGGCTTAGTAAGGATACTAATCTGCCTCTGATGGTCGATGTCCCTTGGGGAGGAGTGGGTACTCTCTTGGGGAGGAGTGAGTGGGGTCTTGGGGAGGAGTGAGTGGGGACTTTGGGAGGAGTGAGCACTCTCTCGGGGAGGAGTGAGTGGGGACTTTGGGAGGAGTGAGCACTCTCTCGGGGAGGAGTGAGTGGCGACATTGGGAGGAGTGAGCACTCTCTCGGGGAGGAGTGGGTACTCTCTTGGGGAGGAGTGAGTGGGGTCTTGGGGAGGAGTGAGTGGGGACATTGGGAGGAGTGAGCACTCTCTCGGGGAGGAGTGAGTGGGGACTTTGGGAGGAGTGAGCACTCTCTCGGGGAGGAGTGAGTGGGGACTTGCTAGTTCGGCATTCTGCCTGACAGACGTGGCGAATCAGGAGAGAATGGACTGAAACTTGTCCTGGGCGGGCCGGAGTACGCGTTCTCTCCCCTCATCTCTATTCATGGTCACAGCAGGCTTTAATGGCCTGGTGCTACCGCCCCGATGAAGAACATTTGAATCAGAACTTTTAACGGACAAAAACAAGAATCCCCAATGTGCAAGAAAGCCCAGGCGTGGCTTTTATCTCAGGCCACCTCTTTGTCATGTCAACAGGGGGTTCCGGTTCTACCGCCCGAGGTTCTGAACGGAGCCCTTGAGTGTTGTCTCGTCCTGGCTTCCCGAATTCCGTGACACTTATCTTCTCCACAAGAAAAACGCTTTCGTTTTCTCCCTTAATCTCGTCTCGATTTCTTACGGCTCGTGAAGCAGAGCAGCTCTGTGGCCTTTAGCCTTGGCGGTTTATATAACACATCCCCTCTGAGCTTGGCGGTGTCTTACCCATAGTGCACCGCTCTCCAAAAGGGAGCTGTTCATGTTTAAAACATAATTTTTTACGTTCCTACAAATAGGATTTCGAGGAGGATAATGGATTTATTTTCCATTCTTAGCTGCAATAAGAGACCGACACTGCAATACCTTAGGGGGCATCACAAAATAAACTACAACAATAAAATAATAAAAATTTTCTGCGGATGCTGTAACGCGCCTCAGATTAAATTTGATTGATATCAAGCAACCCATTAGCAAAATCACAAGCGAAAACAACGGGGTGCCGCGAGTGTAAAACAGGAATACGCGGCCCGATCGCAACGCAACCTCGAGCATCACAGGACTCCTGTGGGAAGGGTACGCAGCTGATGCTGCTTTGAGTCCGGTTGAAGGCATCAATGGGTCCGAATAGTCCCAGCCTAATATGCGCTTACATGGAGATGGAGATGGATGCAATTTCCTCTCGCCGTTTGCTCTCGGGCCCTCTTTAAAACCATTGGCTCGTTACCTGTTGCCTCGTTGCAGTGATGGTTTGAATGGGGATGATGAGAGAGTAATAGAGGGCTGAAAGAAGAGAGAACAGCAATGCATGTTCTCTGTGCAGCCCTGGTGGAGAAAAGAGGCGTGCTCGATGACGGCGGAGGGAAATCGCCCTCTCAGGGGAGGCTAGAAAGAGCTACTCCGATCCCGTCCCGGTCGCTCGCAGCCTGCTTGATCATCTGTCTCTCCCTGAGCGGTCTCCTCCACCATGCCAGGGAATCTCTGCGTCTGTGCGCCTTTGTGTTTGTGCGTCTTTGTGTCTGTGTCTGTGTGTGTGGGAGTGTGTCTGCGCGTCTTTGTGTCTGTGTGTGTGGGAGTGTGTCTGTGCGTCTTTGTGTCTGGGTCTGTGTGTGTCCGGGTCTGTGTGACTGTGTCTGTGTGTGTAGGAGTGCGTCTGTGTGTCTGGGTCTGTGTGTGTGGGAGTGTGTCTGTGTGACTGTCTGTTTACACACAGGCTGTGAGCCGTGTAGCTTAACAGCTAGCTGCAGGCTCTTTTTTTGCTCTGTTCTTTCAGTCAGTACCATGACCATGTATCCATTCTCTGGTGGATGGGCCTCCGCAGTCATAACTGACCCAGTTCCCACTCGCACCAGCGTCAAGTGTCTGAAATTTTCTCATGTGACACCTCCATGGTCAGAAAGGCAGTCCAAATGAAACTGGGGGGGTTTCAATGGCGACCGAAAGGCTGAGAAAGGGTTAATTTTATGCACAACAGATCTATTGTTATGGCTTTGATTTCATTGTGCTGCAAGCAATGACAGCACCCCCAGTAATCATTAGAACAAGCCAATTAAATTAGCCATCTTCCAGCATATTAATCATTCAGACTTTGTTGGTGCTGGTTTCTTCTGTTCAAGTCATTTACTAATTTTTCAAAACTATTTACAACATTTGGTTGCTATAACCCCCAACCCATGGGGAAGCTTGTCCATCTGTGTTTTCTTTTGAGATTGCTCTAACAGATCAATCCTTTTGCTCTGCAGCCTAATACTGATCAGAGTGCTAACTAAAAGTAAATACGTTTTAAGATTAATCTTTATCAACCTCCCTTGCAGCAACCACATTGTATCGTGCAGCGGCGCCTCCTGGAGGGCAACATAACGCGGCTGCGCGGCGAGACGCGGGACGCGGCCTCCAGGGTGCGCTCCCCGCTGGCGGACAGCAAGGATGGAGTGGAGGTGGAGGAGAAGAGTGAGAGCACAGCGGAGGACTCGACGGATGAGCGGGAGTCCCCAGAGGAGAGCGAGAGGAGCCTGAGGTCAGACGAGGAAGAGGAGGAGGAGGAGGAGGAGGAGGAGGAGGAGGAGGCCGGCGAGTCCGCGAAGAAGGCCGAGGGGCAGAGGCGGGGAGAGAGGGCGAAGAAGGAGGCAGCAGGGAGGGATAAGGGCAAGGAGGATGGGACTGAGAGAGCCTCCACCCTCGCAGCTTTGGTGGTTCGGTGCAAGGTAAGGATGCCATTCCCCACCTACACTCCCGCCCGGTGCCTGTCCATAGCAACTCACGGACGCTCGGCCACACCTCTTCCTGAGGCGACCCATACTCAGAATTATCATATGCGAAAGGAACAGCAACACCCCGCTAACGGGAAAACTAGTTAATCTGACACCGATCGATTGTGTTCATAGAGCGGAAATGTTTGGGGCAAGAGAGCATTCATCTATATCCAGCATTTACCCACCCACAATGGGGGGGTTGTTATCTTAATTCAGAAACCACGTCCCTCCTCTCTCCCTCTCGTGGTTGTGAGGACGGGCATCAGAGTAACGAGATCTGCTTAGCTGAAATTCTTTAGGTTCCTAAAGAGCCACTGGGCCTCTTTTAGGACTTTTGCATAACGGAGAGAAGCTCGTCTCTTTACTGCGACTCCACAATCTGCAACCAACCCACGTCCATCATTTGTAGAAAGAAACCAAAACCAGATAGCCTGATGATGGCTCAAATCCCTCAAAACAAAGGACACCCAGTAGACCCAACGAAACCTAAACGATTTTGCAGACCAAAATGGACTACAGCAAGTAAAGATTAATGTCTGGGAATTGATGCAAGTCTTAATGCGTCTTCCGTTTCTCCTCCAGTGAAGAAAACAAAGCCCCAGTTCCTAGTGCATGAGTGCATGAACAGCACTGTGTTTAAACCGCACATTTTCCACAATCCCAAGCTTACGCTTCCCTCCGGCATTCTCCGTTCTTTACTCGTCTTACGATTCCCCGGACAGATGTCCCAGCGTTTGTCACAGGCCAACCTCGCCATTAATCATCTTTGATTAAGTAACAGTCGTCCAGGTAACGCGACGCAGTCAGCATTCTAATCAAGCCGACCGATGAGTGATGCGGCCACGAACACGTCTAGTCCAAAGCATTCCTCTCGTTGCTTTGTGGCTGGCGATAAATCAGTGACGCCCGACTTTCAAAGCGAGTTTTATTGCATTTGATCATTTCAGTTTAAATCGCGAACGGTTTATTTTGTTGATGCAAAGCAAGACCGAAAGAAGAATGTTTGTCCTGTTGTTGTTCACATTTATTCCGTATTTCTGCAAACTTCTCCGCATAAGCTAGACATTTTCAGTTGTTGTTTGTTCTGAAGCAAGTGTCAAAAAGCATATTTTCACACCAAGTAAGTGGCGGTGGAATACCCAAGTCAAGACGTGGCGGTGGAATACCGCGTCTGGCTCTCTGGCAGACCCAAGTCAAGACGGGGGAACCGGGGAAAGGCATTTACAGTTCCATATGGTGTATGGTGATGCTCTGCGCTTCTGCAGTTTCAACCCAACCGCTCCTCTGTGTTACCAGTCACAGCGCTGAGCCATGATGATGCCCCATGCAGTGTGGGCCACGCTTTGTCTTGGTTGTGAAGCTCCTGACAGGCTACTGGGAATTGGTTCGTTTATACTGAAAGTCCAGGTATGGATATTTCTCAGGCACTGAGGTCTAGCTATATGGCAGTGCGGTTAATGAGAAATGGAAACCCAACCCGCCCAGGATTGAAAGTTCATTATGCAGAATTTCCAAGGGCCTCCACTCATATGGGGGCCTCAAATGTGAAAGGCCTGACATGATGGTGTGGTTGTTGAAAAATACCCAAGTCCTGTGCCCAGTACACCAGAGCAGGTCAAGCTGAAGGACTGAGAGAGTTAGCTATAAACAGCAATCGTTGATCAGAGGTCAGTGTGAATGCAGAACTAGAAGGTCATGTCATGGTTGCAGCAGAAAACACGCACTTCGTAGTGGTATGTATAGTAATGACTGTTATTCTGTTACATGGTAGCATGCGCAGCATACCAGATTTTGCATTGCACTCGGATGCTGACCACAAGCTGACCACACGCTGACCATGAAACTGGTTCACTAAATCACAGACATGCCTTAATTTAGCTTGAAATTGCATTGTGGATTTAAATGGAACCGAACTCACCCTTCGAATGCAGGCCTTAGAGCACTTTTATATGCCACAAGGAACAGCTTAATACTGTACACCTTAGTGGAACAGAAAATAAAGTGTCTTCGCGTAAAATGTTTTTACTTTTGCATTTAAATGAGACAATATTGCATGTAGTCAGCAAATTCACAGCTGGCAGCGGCAACAGCTTGCCGTGCTACATTAAGTTGCACACCTTTTAGTAAACCGCTAAAAACGAAATACAGTGTGCCAGCACTATGACGCACAGCGGTTGGTCTGTTCGCCGCTGTGCTGTTCTCTCTGACTGTTTTTGTCCCCCCGCAGTGCTGTGAGAAGGATGTGAAGGCCTCCATCAACACCGGCTGGCCAAATAACCGCGTTTCCTACACCTGCTGCAGGAGGCTTGGGTAAGGGCGCCGCCCCGAGATGTGGCTCCGCCCACTCACCCCTCACACACACACATACACTCGCACACTGAGGGTCCTTCACTCACTCTTTGTCATTGCTGGCAGGCTGATGCCCGCTCCAGAGGGCTGGCTGTGTGAGCAGACAGCGGACCACACGGTCCAGGACCTGGCATTGCAGCTGGGCAGACAGCGGGTGCAGTGCTCTGCCCATGTTGTGGGTAAGGTGCCTCGGGGTCTCTGGATGTGTAGTACAATGGTGCGGTCGTGGGGTGCAGGCAGCCATGAACACCTGAGTCCAGGCAAAACGGGGAAAACCATAAACCTGACAACGATACCATAACAATCTGAAGAAAGTGAAAGTGGAATCTGTCTGACCAGGTCGTTGTTTGAACTGCGCAACAAAGGAATCCTGTTCTTCTCCTTTAGATTTAGGTGCCGAGAGGCATCCTTTTACTGCGACTGAACAATCTGCATTTGTACAAATGATGGCAAAGTTCAAATCCCTCACAGCAAAAGACCGGCAGTAAACTTAATGAAGCCTCAATGATATTGCTGACTGGACTACAGAAAGTAAAGGCTAATTTAACATGAAAATGTCAGGGAAGTCCTGAGTAAATCACAACTCTCTCATAGCATTGGCCACATATTGTGTAATTTACGTGCCCTTCCACCAATATAAAATACATAAAAGCGAGGTTTCAGCTGAGCCAAAAACAGAACACAGTCTGGAGAATAACAGATAGGTGTGATGTTATTAGGCTGACTGCCTGTCAATATGTGCTCCTGGTCAAGTCCTCCGATCAGCATAGACACGTGAACAGGTGGCAGCGTAACGTATCGTTTTAAGCTCTGGGCACACACCCCTCATTGCAGCTTCTTTCCTGGAGTAAGAGGTCACTGAGCTGTAAGAGCCACGTTTTCTCCCCTGCTCACACACGTGCTTACCGCTGCACCAATCACAGCGACACGGACAAAGCTCTGCACCAATCACAGCGACACGGACAAAGCCCTGCACCAATCACAGCGACACAGACAAAGCTCTGCACCAATCACAGCATGTGATCAACTCACAGCGACACGGACAAAGCATGTGATCAACTCTTTAGTCTCTTCTTGTCTGACATGGATTTGGCATTATCCCATCTATTGATTTGTCCCCCCCCCCAGATAATCGGCATGATTGGAGTAGGGGCCATAAGGTGTGGACAGAGGTCTTCCAATGCTCTTTATTCATGTTTGCTTCTGATTGCATATTTCATTGTATTCCCAATATTTTTAAAGACCCTATTTCATAGTTTTTGAAAAAGGTTTAATTTCTTGTTTTCAGCCTGTCTTTGATGGTCAGTTTCTTAACCTGTAATGTTTGGGAATGACTGTATTGCTGGAAGATTATTCTGTACCCTGCACTCAGGCTGGCCGTTTGACCTAAACAGTGTCTCGGAAAAAATCAACATGAGGTGCACAGATGGATCAACGGGCACTTCCGTACCCAGGATGCATAACAATGTGGACAGAATGTTGCGTCCGCGTGGGCTCCTTGGCCTTTGCGTGCAGATCAATGTCGGCGTTCTGTTGCGGCCAACGGCAGTTTCTCTCATTCTTCCTCTCCTTTCCCAGAGGACGAAGCGTTTGAGCTGTGCCTCGGTCTCCAGACCCTGCTGGAACTCAAAGTAAGCCCCCCCCCCCCCGCTGTGACGACTCCCGCCCTCTCCGGCCGTTCCCTTCTCAGCTCCTGCGATTTCAGGCTGAGGTGCAGCGGGGAACACTCGAACGCAGAGCAAATGATATAAAAATCAATTTTCAATCCTGCCCGAACACCACCGGCCTTGGCTATTGTTAGCTTCAGGTCATTGATAAGGCTTGTTCACCCTTAATTTGGTCTGTGGAGAGGAGCACTGCGAGAGTGAAAACAATAAAGAATACTGGCAAGTAATCGCCACCAAAGGGGAATGGATTTTCAGATGGGAGTCCTAAAGAACAACTGTGTTGCCTTAAGGCAGTGACTTTAGAGGTAGCAACCCAGCTGACTATCCATTGAGGCTCGAGGATTCATAAAGAGGGCAATATCAGTGGCGACATCAAATTAAACATACGAAAACCCAGTTAGGCGAGAAAGAAAAAATTAAAATGGGAAGATTGAAATGGAGGCTTAATTTCCTCCGTGTACCTCTTTCAGGGATTTAATATCATTTAATCATGGACAAAAATGTTTTTCTGTCACACAATAAGGCTGGCCACTCGTAGCTGTGGACAAGACATGTGCGTGTCACAGTGGGCAGACCTTTTCAGTAGTTTTAAACATTCCAGCAGTTGGACTGAAAGAGGCTTCCGTATATTTAAATCTGCCAAGTTCAATCGAAAAGTGTATTTTCATTATTTGAGGGTTTTTAGCGTACTTGCAGCGAATTATACATCTAATTATACACTGCACTTTTTTAACTCTGGCTATTCCGATAGCTACAGCTGGGGCTTGAATATCTTTTGTCACACTGTGCCATGGGAAACTGTTGGAGCCCTGATCAACTGCTTCATGAAAGCATGAAAAAATGTCATATGTCATATGTTCATAGTCTCGTTGAATAATTTTCTACTCTGTGTTAACCCTCCCCCAAATCCCCAGTGCTGTGTGGACCTCGACAAGCGTGTGCTGAAGCTCCACAGCTCTGGGGAAGAGCTGCCCTTCCTGGAGACCTCTGAAGAGAGCCAGTGCCGTCACGACAACAACAAGAACACCACCATGTGACCCCACCCACCAACCTGGGGGCCGAAGCCTTCACACGGCAATGGTCGGGGTGGGGGTGGGGGTGG